>JAQIXX010002907.1:0-22025 GCA_034700605.1 Willowsia nigromaculata
GTCAAATGTCACCGGAGTTATGGCGTGGACAGGCAGACAGACAGACAAACGCAACAATCGCATAACTACGATTCATCTACGTAATAATACAGCACTTCACATAGCTTAGAGAAGCAATAAAATTCCGTGTCATTGTCATAGTGCGCAAACACCATACGTACATCAAAGTCAAACGGATGAAGTCGTGCGAAAGAAAAGCAATAATGAGTTATGTTTTCTCAGATGTCACGTGAACGTACTGAGTTCCAATTTCTTGGCAGCACATGATAACGAAAACGAGGAAAGTGTTTCTCCTTCTTATTCTCCAAACCTTTACCAACAAATTCTTTTGCGTTGATAATTGCCTTGGATGTTATAATGGGGCTTTTTGGCACATCCATCAATTTCAAAATATTACTAAAATGTAGGAAAACTGCATCAAAAATGAAACCACTTACCTACAACCCAAATCATAAAATCATTCAAAATATGAACAGTTGAATGATATTAAAATCCAGTTATGATAAACTCATACCAAAAGTAATGCAATTGTGAGTGTTCGCATAATGCACGTCCATCAGTCAGACTAAACTATCTCAAGCTGCTTGTTAAGAAGCAGTTAAATATCAGTATTACTACTGGTCCGTCTAATGATAACTTGGTTATGGAATGAACGATTGACTGATACTCGAATCCAAGTGGCATGACGTTGGAACATGGGCTGAGATTTTTTTAAGTTACCTTCCTTCTATTCGCTGCTACAATTCAGAATGATTTGCGTGGAATAGAGCGTGAGGTAAGAACTCTTTTGAGTTAAAATTTTTCATTTCAAAAATTTCCAAGAATGCCGTTTAACCAGTTGTCAGACACCCCAACAATCAACCGTTGTAACTTCTTTAGACTGAATGGAGGAAAATTGAAACCCGTTAAACTGTGGAATGTGAATGAAAGGTCCAAGTCTACAATCGCGTTCCCACATTTGACGAGGCAATCTGCTAGAATGCTATGATTTTGACATCGGAAAAATTCTTCCTGAATGTTAAGTTTCAATGGTTGAATGAATTCAGGCATCTGATCATTGAAACGTCAGTCATTGAACGAATGAAATCTTCCAGCACCTTTGTCCCTTCACTGCTATTAAGCCTTAGATTGAAGACTGGAATCTTAAGTCTACGTAGAATTTCACCTGCTGATGTAGGCCTGTAGTAGCCACAGTACCATCACTGGATAAAATCACATGCTTGAAAATAAAATCTTTTGTCTCAGTAATGGATTACCAAGCACTTCCTGTGCTAACGCCTTCGAGACACTGGTACATGTAATGGATTCATTCTGCAACAACGCGTTCTAGTTTGGAGTAAGCAGTTAAATATCTTTTAAGGGGTCCGTTGGAAGAAGTCGTCTGTCACTGATGTTCTGTTCAAGAATATTGGCTGCATCCCAATTACCAAATTGAAACCCGTCCATCTTGTAAAGACCAACTAGAGTAATAACAACAAAGACAAACAAATCACGACATCTACACATGAACTACGCTATTTCATATGCTGATTTGGTGGCATTGAATGAATTTAGTGCAACTAGTCAGAGCAGTTGTTGTGCTTCTTTCCTAGCTTCTTAGCTTTAACTACAAATTGTAAATGGCATGGCGTCAACTAGAATTTGATGCTTTGAAGAAGAGTAACTGGGTAAGTAAGTAAGAGTTAAAGATGCGTATAATTCTTCAAACAACTTGCAACTTTATTATTTGCTTTCGCTTTGTATAGAACTCCGTTGCCTGTAGTTAGATTGGGGGAGATAAACTTGCAACAAAAGAAGAGGGTAGCAGTAGAATCTATCGGGGACTCCCAGAGGGAGCTTAAAGTCCAGTGGATACACCCCTAGTGCATAAATTATAAATAAAATTTAAAAAGTTGTTGAAAATAAGAAAACTGACATTTCCGAGTTGAAAAACTACATGCGAGGGCATAAATATCTGCTTAAAAATGATGACACGGAGCTTACTAAATGCTGCATGCTTTCTATTATCGGATTAGTGTTTTCAGTTGACGATTTTAGCTGCGCAATAGAATATTTAAATGAGCTGTCTGCGTATATGGATTTCGGTGAATAAGTAACATTGACATAACATTATTTGACAATGCTGTTTAAAATCTCAAGTGATGAATTATTCGTTCGTGATATTAACACACTGACAGGACTGGAAAAGAGAAGAAGATGACGGTTGAAGATTGCTGGATTTGGTGATCCTATTCGACTGACATCATCTCAACACTTAAAAAGGTAGACAACTATTGTCGATAACCTGCAGACACCGTCTGATGAAATTTATTTGTCAATTCTGGATACTATGCCTAATATGAAATCGTGACTTATTGGAAGAAGAATCGGAAGAATCCGTTCAAAGTTTGATTGCTGTTCCGGGTGCTTGTTTGGGTTGGAGTGAACGCCTTCTTGAAGCCCGGACCGAACTAGAGCAGGCTAAAGCTCTTAAATGCTTAGGATTGGAAATTTCGATGAAGAATTGGAGTTTGTACGAAGAGTTTATGAAGAAGTACTCACATCATCATCAAATGGAGACTTACTCGTCAATGAAAAGGGCCAGCAATTCTCTAGTATTGTAAGTATTTCACAATAACTACATACTTAAATCTGATCAATTATTAATTAGTTCATTTTTAACACTTGTTGCAGCTGTTGGGGTAACATGCAAATTTCTCACTGATCTGATGAAAGAAGACTTCGTCCACATGCGAGATGAACTGGCGTTGGCTGCGGTTTTTGTTGCTTCATTTGTCCCTCAGATTCAGATGGTTATGGATGCTGTCGATTCATTCCTTCCGTTAAACAGCAATGGGGATTCTCCCAAATTATTTAAGGGATATTTGTGTTAAATTTGCAAATCATGTTAACGATCTGCAAACTGTTTGCCCCGTTAGTAAAAATTGCACTGAGTGCTACGCAAGAAGTCTCCAGTGTGGACACAGATTCGTGTATCACAGACTTCCGCCGCAATTTGCCCTTTGACTTGGTTTTTGTACTGATTTTGAAGCTGGCAAGCTGGAACAAGAAATAACCGTCCCCTCAAATCCCAGACAGAAGCCCAAAACTGCAAGTGAATGTCTCCACAAGATGAACTCAATTATGTTGGAAACGTTTGAAAACGTGCCATCGTACGTACTCATGATGGCACTTCCGTTAATTGAAGAACGCATGTGGAAAATTTCAGCATTTGAAATGGCTGAAAAATAAAAACAACTTGTTATGTTGTTGTAGGATTCGCTTACAAGGCTAACTTAGTGGCTTTTTCCCGACGGTCGTGACCTTGAAATGCACACATCAGCAATCATTTTTATGGCTTTGCTAAGGTCAAAACGGAAAGCTAATGCTAATGCAACACTTAACACCCAATTATAAAATATTTTGTCTTAAAGAATCTGGAAAAAATACCAGTTTTAATGTCAATGCCATCGAGAACAAAACATCATACTTTTCTATAAAATTGCATAAAATTTCGCTCTAATTAAACTAATCATGTGAAAGTTACGTTGAGTATTGCACATGAAGAATGATTTGCTTTATCACCCTGCATTTTCATTGCCTACCGAGACATGAAAGCAATATTGATTTTTCTCGCAATTCACAAACAATACACGTTTCACTAGAAAAGAACTCACAAAAAAAAATTCCTGAGAAGTGCTCAGAAATGCAGACAAGATTAATGAATTGCACTCCAAATTTCTTGGCTATTCCGTTATTTTCATTTTAGGACTCTTATAAATCATCCATTATCATGTTCCATGACCCAGGAAAATATTGTCATGTACCAAAATTATGGTTTTATATCAGCCATGTCATTACAAAGGATTATGAAATATTTTAGCGACAATTAATCGAGAACCCCCTTTTATCTCGTAACTTCATAATATTTATTATATTTACGCATGTAAAAAGTTTATGAATAGTTTTGTCCCTATTATGTGTAAATCCGTAAGGTATTGCTTCAAACTTTACAGATCAGAACTCCCCTATTTCAAAATTCAGCTAAAGGAATTGTAGGAATATTTTATTCCCATGACTAACTGGACATCTAGTCATGTCCTCGCAAATTTTATGGTATAAATAGATGTATAGATGACCAGATGTATTGTCAAGTTCAAAAACACATGTTAATTGCCTCCCACGCTGGAAGTACTTTCATAAAAAGTTGATGATGACTCAGCAGGCTGGCTAACCCCATTAAACCCAACCTTAAAAATTGATGTGTCATAAAACCTCTCTTAAGGGGAACCACCTTAAATTTCATAAGCATATTGTATTTCGCAAGCGATAACATGTATTCCTCCAAAATATGAACATCCACCTAATGTAAAGTACAATACTGTTGGAAATGCGTTGTTCCTTTGTTTTCAGAAAAATTGTCATAATAAATGAGATTACGAGTATTAGGCAAGGGTTATTGCGAACACTTGATTCTAAATAGGTCTATTCTATCATGTGATGTGGTTGTGTAAAAAATTGTTAGTCTTTTAATTGCTAGCGGATAATATAATGCACAAATACTTCATTCAAGTCGCATCAATTTGCAAGATACAATGGCAAGGGCTTCCAACTACTAGAAATAAAAATTAGCCGTAATTTCAAGTTTTTTTATTCTGTTCTACCTATTCATTTAACTTGCGTACCAATACATGATCACAAGTATTATTAAATTAATAAGAGCTTTCTATTATAGCGCAACTTTACACAGAAAGTCGTCAGCTTTATTTTCATGATATTTAAAATTCTCCCTTATATCATCTCTTTATGCTTGCGTAAGTAACAGAAAAGCTTAAACTCCATGAAAGGAAATGATTTTCAATGAAACTGCTGAAGTCACGTTTAACTTGAGCTGTGTGGCTCAATAAAGCAATTTTTATTTAATTCCAAATAATGTTTTTTTATTGTACGCCTGACATTATGCTGTTTTGACTATCTACAGCTATCTACAGTACTGTTGAAACACTGTTTCATTTTGGATGCTAAAATAATATGTATGAAATCTTCTTTCACGCCGTAATGTAGGCTTTTATCCCAATGTGTGAAAGGAGATGACATCATTATGAAGACGAGATGTATTTTTCAATCTAAAAACGTTGCATAAAACTAGCTGACGAATTTCCTTCGGTTTACTAGAATATAATTATGCTATGCTCCCACTACCACTGCTCATGTCTACTTTCTATTTACCAAAGTATTCGTTCGTCATTCTGGAGAATCAACATTGATGCTTAGGATCTTTTTCAAGCGTTAGCTTCGTGTTCTCTTTGTTCAATGAAAGCGGTTCAGAAGTGTTCTAGACACCAAGGCGTAAACATACAGTAGCAATTTTACTGCTTTAAAGCTTAACATTTCTGATTTACAAGAAAACGCTCTCTTAGGTGGCATATGTGTTTAGTGAGTACACAAACATTTTGTTTTGGAAATTTTCATTCGTGTGAAGGAAGAACAAATAATACAGTTAGTGCCCTAAAAATTCATAAACTTTCATAAAGCTGAAATTTTTAAATATTATTTATAATTTGTTTGTGAAAAAGTGTGTCAACAGCTTTACAAACTGTAATCTTGTTAGGTAAAGTTGTGAATGTGAGATGATGAGATATTTTGCCAGATTGTGTGAAAGCGTTATGCAGATTCATGGGTAAAGGCTTGTTAATAAATTTCCGCACGCAATCAGAAAGGTAAGCGTATATATTTTATCTGCTTCTTTAAATTTCCATATTCTCATGATTACTATCGTAAACATATATTACCTTTTTCAATACACATCGCTTTTTAGTCAAATTTGGGTAACAAATATTATAAGGGACATGTAAAAATTAGAAAGGACCGACTAAAGACATTCTTTACCCATGACATACAAATTTCCATGCTATAATATATTATTTCAAATGCTATCAGTTACAAAAATTCATGCTAACATAAAATCAATTAATAGAGATAATATTGGGTATAGTTAAAAGTGGAATCCTTTGTATATAATGGAAAGTTTAGACGGGCAAATATTTCGCAATAGAGAAGTGATTTATATAGTGTCATTTTAAGAGGTGTAGTTGAAATAATATGTTGTAAGGAGCCAACCATATGGACAAATTTACTTGAGCTTCACAGGAGTGTAGTCATATATGAATGGAGACAAGATGTAAAAAATTTATAGTGAACTGCAATGCTCTGTTAAGGATCTGATGCTTGATAGATATACATTATGTAACGAGTTCTACACAAGCAGGTCTTCGTTTCTAAACGGAGTTTCTAAATAGAGAAACCCCAACAATATGAAAATTGTTAGGTATTAAAATGTAGTTTGCTAATTAAATAGTTTATTCAACCCAATTTGAATAACCTAAGATGCTATAAACCATCCCTTCGCAGACAGGTTTTGTTAAAATTCCAAATACTAGCCGTAAAATTACTTGCAGGACAAATGCTTTTGTGCTGATATTTCACCTTGGATTATTTATGTTTTCAATTTAAGATTACTCAAACGTGGTCAATACGACTAACTTAGAATTGATGTGGTGGATACAGAAACGAAATGTAAGTAATCTGAACAATATTTATAAGCCTACCATCAATACATACAAATGGCTGGCGTTGTAATTTGGTGATTAAAATTACAGACTGGTGGTTGCAATGATAAATGAAGTAAGTTAAGTATACTATAGAGATATGACCTTTTATTCTGAGATTTTATTTGCCTCTCATGCCTGCAAAATCTTAAAATTCATTAATTGATTTTGCTTCTTATAAAAAGCAAGCACGTATATGGAATTTGGTCAACGGACAGATATGCTCATGAATGGTACCTTTGAGAAAAGTACGAAATGATATTCTCAGTTTTTGGAGAAGCACAATTTGTCTCGGAGAATTTCTCAACTATTGCTTACACTTGTGTTCACAGAGAACGGCATAAACCGTTTCAGCACCCTTTTTCTCCTGATTTTGCAGCTTCATTTACATTTTTTACCTCCTTATGCAAAAAAAATCAAAACTGGGGTGATTAAATCGGTAAAAGTAAAAAATTTGGTGTTACAAGAAATTTATGTAAATGAGCATGTGTGGCATACCTTTACGTGTAGAGGAATCTTGACTGTTGTTTCTCATTCATTACTTGAGACGTGTGTGCTTAAAGTACATGATTGGGTTTTGGGATTTCCTTTGCTTAGATATTACATAAATTGGTATGGATTTGTCTTAATGTATACAATCCTGCCGTTAATTCACTCTTAAAAGTTAATTCATGACAACACATAGGAATTAATGTAAATATTTACTGAAACTGTCCACGCACATAGGCAGTCAAACCTGTGATAAATTTTGGAGACGAAAACTTATGGCGGAGTGTTTGTTGGATGTAGGTGAATAAATTAGAGGAAAGCAAGGGCTAAAAGAAAACGTTCGCCTTTTAGCGCGTAGACATCAGGACTTCCATTTGAGAAGGCAAGTAATTTAGGCGTTTAACGGGAGCGCGTTTAATTGCAGATCCCGGGATTTATAAATATTGTGTCGATACTAAACTCGTTTTTTAGCAGCTTTCTATTTTCTGCAACACCGGCTTCGTCGCCCTTTTTACCGGGTTTATCACCCCAAGTTCAGCTTTTCTTCACAAGAAGCTAACACTAAGCTAAGAATAAGGGTGAAAAACAGGGAGAAAAGGGTGCCAAAAACCTAGTTAATTCGAGATGAGAAAGAGGTTTCAAGAGCTTATTGATATTTTTCATTTTAAGCTAGTTTAATGTTTCTCGAAATGAAAAATTTAAAACCAATAATTGTAAAATAGTGATGAAAATAACTTTTATCCTTTGAAGGTAAAGAACCCCAATATATTTGATACGCAAATTAAACCATGATGCTACACCCCAACATTCACACACATAATCAAAGGCTAAAGATTCAATTTCCTCAGTTTTATAATGCAATGTTAATGTTTTAATGTGACTATAATGTTTTGTGCTGTTATTAATATTAAAAACAACACATATAATCACAAAGCACCACAGAGCAATTATTTCATATTCAAAATGCATAGATTGCATTAGCAGTTCTGCATTATGTACGTATGCAAAGTATTTATTTAGATATCAGTCAGCTCTTGTCAGCAAAGAAAGCATTAGCAAAACTACTGCAAATTAAATGGCTCATAAGTAAAATCCAATTGTTTTTAGTATTTGCCAACTTCCTGAGCTTAGTGATTCGCACCTGATGGTGCTGACTTTGAAATATACAGCTTAGCATTTGTTTTTTTTTTATGTGTCAACTCAAAACGGACAGTTGAATATTCTTTATCAATGTCAATCCCTGCTAAGAAGTGTGTAGGTGTATAAAATATAGCATTTGATACTCAATTAAAAAAATAACCTCCAGGAGCTCACTTAACAAACAAATCGCAAACTGCTTAAAACCCCTAGGAAGAGAGAAAATTTACATTCCAAATTTGTTGGCCTTTCCGTTACTTTTCAATTTCAGGTCTCTTGTTCATCATCTAGTATCAAAAATTGTTTCATGAACCACAATTCTTTACATGTAACAAATTTTGTTCTAAGGAACTAATTTGATATGGAATGGCATTCTAAAGGTTTATAAAGCATTTTAGCTACAATTAAACCCTTTTATACTTCTTGATTTCATGATATTTATGATATTTAAGCATGTACACAATTTTATGAATATGACGGTTCCTAATTTGTGTTAATTCGCAGGGTATAATATTACATTGAAATTTTACGGATCAGATATTCCCTATACCAAAATTTAGCGAAAACAATTCACTTATCAGAATGTTTTATTCCCATTAGTAACAGGGCATCATTCATGTGAAATCCTCGCAGATTTAATGTTGTGCACGTTATTAATAGGAGTACTAGTTATATGGTCAAGCTCAAGAACGAAGTCTTACTCTTGGAGTTTTTTGAAAAAATTTAGGATCATTCAACAAGCTGGCTATTGCCATTATTAAGCACAATCTTAAAACTGATAAAATTAATGTGCCATAAACCTTATCTCTACGATAATAAGATTATGTTTGCATCGCATAGGTACATTGTACTTTAGTACACTTTATCATGCATTTCTCCATAATAATATTATTATATGTAGTACAACATTGTTTGAAATGCGTTGTTTCTTTGCTTTAGGAAAAAATTTCATATTAAAAAGAGTACAAGTGTCAGCCAAAGGTTTTAGTAAACAGTTTACTCTAAGTATGTCTATTCTATCCTGTGAGGCAGTTGTGTGTAAAAATGTTATCTTTTATTTGCTTAGGGATATTACATGCAGTTTCAGTTTTGAAAAAAGTACAGAAGCTATAATCATAAATGCATAATTTTTAAAAGGAATGTCCATTTGTTGTCTCATGGAAATTTTAAACTTAATTATTCTACTTCCAAAATAGTTCATTCAAATCAAATGGTTTGGCAAGATAGAGTGGCAAAGGCTTACAACTACTAAAAATATGAAGGAGCAACAATTTCCAACTTTCAACTCCTCAGTATTCTGTTCTACCTAAACACTTATCTTATCTTGCGCTTGGGAATACATATCTGATGACGAATATTAGATTTTCGATTTTTTTATTTAAAACGCATTGTTCAATACACATAAGATCTTGCTCGACTTAAACTAAAAATACTATTTACGACTTTTGCAGCACGGAGAGTTTAAACTTTACACAGAGAGGCATACGCACTGTTTTCATGACGCATAGAATTCTGCTACTTCTGCTACGATCTTGGTATCATATCTTTGGGTAACTGATAAAAAAGCTTTAAATCCATGAAAGGAAAAATATTCCAAGAAATTGATGAAGTCTAAAGTGTAACTTGAGCTGTCTAGCTCCCTAAAGCAATTATTTTTATTGCAATTAATGTTGTACTTGTATGCCTGACATTATGCTGTTGATTTAACTATATTCAGTTCCATTGAAACACTGTTTCATTTGAGATGCTAAAACAATATGTAAGGAATCTGCTTTCACGTAGTAATTTTGGTTTTATCACAAAATGTGAAAGACGACATCATTATGTAGCCGCCATACAATTTTTCAGTTTAAAAACGTTGCATAAAACAAGATTACGAATTTAATGTTAGAGTATTTAATAATCATGCAAGATAACCAATTTCTATTTTCCTCTTTCTATTTTCGAAAGCATTTGCTCGTCAGTGTGCATGTCAGCATCCATGCTTACAATATTTTCTTTGGTGGATAAAGAAAGAAGTTACAATACCATTTGAGATTGCCACTAAAACTTCATAATCTTTTATGAAAACTGAAATTTGTATTCACAATTGCAGAAAAATATGAAGAACTGCTGGTGTTGACCTCGTCCTGGAAAGTTTATGTAGAACGCACAAAATCCTGAACAGAATATTGCATTTCACAGCAAAACTCATGTCTCAGGAATCATTTCTGACTACAGTGCATTCTAAATAAACTTTTCGGTACAAGGTCAACACCAGCAGTTCTTCATATTTTTCTAAACTCATAAATCCAAATAATATGAAAATTATTAACGCCTTAATGCATGTATATGCTTATAAGGGGTTACTGCTTTGGACATCCGGTCTGTCTGTGTGTCTGTCTGTCTGACTGTGCACACGATTTCTCGAAAACTACTTGACCGATTGACACCAAATTTGGTAGATATATTCCTTAGGTCAAAACAAAGGCCTGGAAGGAATGTCAGACCAAACGGTCAACGGAAACCGTTAAGAACCGTTATAACCACCAATTTCACCCTTATCAACATAGGGCATGTATGGTATCATTCGATTGCTAATTTTTCACTGATCATTTTCTTCATCACAAAATCTCAAAAAAATTAACGGTCTTTACGGTATAACGACTTCAAAGTTCGGAACAAAATATTTTCTGTTCAATGGCGTCGATATCAGAGCATGTTTTTTGCTAATTTTACACAATTTATATTTGCCAACTTTAATAATGTAGGCTGATATATATGTAGATTTAAAATCCTAAAACACGCATCTCATCATAGGTGTACACGGTTATGGCAAAATGAAAGCATGCAATACATTCCAAATATCAGTCATAAAAATTATAAAATGATAAATGCTTTATGCTTAGGCTTGACATTGGGTTATTCATTTTTTTATTTCAGAATACCAAAACGTACCTAAGTGGACTAGCTAAACAAATTTTTGTGTCGGACACAAAAACAAAATGTAAGCAACTCCAGCAGTATTTATTATATATACATTGCCTTTAATAAATACTAATGACTGACATTGTATATGGGCGAAATTTTCTCGGGTTTTATAATCCAATGTTGGAATGGGACTGTATTATTTTGAGTATAAAGTAAAATATAAAAGTAGCACATAGAATGTACAAAGTGCAACGAAGTATTTATTTTCGTGACAATATGCAAAGAATGTATAATATGTAATACAATTTTTTGCTCTTATTTTCAGTCAGCTTTCACCAATTCCCACTCAGAATTTGGTCGAGATTCAAGATCAGGCTTTGGAGACACGGAACCGGCTTACTGTTGCCGTCTCTGCATGCAAATATCTGATGAAGGAAGCTAGCAATCACAATGAAACAGGAAAAAATCCGTTCTTCAAACTCCGGTATGTGTATGAGATCTACCTCGATTTGTAATTGTTTATTTATTTGCAAGTAATGTCAATGCCAATGCATTCATGATTCGCACTCACATGTATATCTTTTTTCACTGCTTTTTTATCAATTTATGGTTTAATAGCACAGAACTGCAATTTACTTTCATTATCCGTTTTTCCAATTTTATCGACTTTTCCATTTAAGTTAGTCCTAAATGTTTTCCGTTCCAAATTCTACAATTATGTTTTACGAATTTATTTTCTAATTAACAAACATCAGTAAATACGTTATTTAGTTCACATTCACAGCCTAAGAATCGTAGCAGTTAGGTATTACGCTTGGTAGGATTTGGCTTTAAAAACATTGATGAATTTTACGTTAGACAACAATTCATTTTCATATAAAACTTTACATGAAAATATGAGCTAAATTAATCTTTTGAAGAACTAAAGTTTTACGGCTCTAACTTCATTAAAGATGTACAATTTGTTAACTTTGGTAAGATGAAAAATTATGAAGGTAACTATTCTGTTGAAAGGTTTTTATGTTTTAAAATATCGTTTCCTATGTAAAAGCAGACATATTGCCATGAAAATCTATGAAATGGGCCGAGATATGATATGTGATGAGGGAAAATAACAATAATATGACATTTTACGACATTAAGCATTGGTTTGTTTCAATCACAAGGATGTAACTAGAATACATTCGGAAGCATAAACGGGAGTCTTATATCATGCAAAATTTGACTTGTCATTAATTTCCGTGCAATACTACCGCATAAAGTTTATACCTTACGAAAAAAAATTATCGAAAACTGGAATATATTTTTCATAGAAGAACGTATAAATTGTCACGGGTGCTTAATAAAATTCAATTTTGGTTTGTTTATGTTAGGTCCAGGGGCTTTCACCAAGACAATTCAGCAGCAGGAACATAAATGGTGTGAAAATATTTTGTTTGTTAAAAATTTGTTAATATTATGATAAAAAACATTGCATAAAGGGCAACGTCAAATCCATCCATACGTGAATAAATATTTCCTCTAATTATAATTAATTTAGTCCATTTCGGCGCTAACATATGATTAGTGGTGTGTTTAGTTTTGCTATGTGTGAGCTATTTATGTATCATGTATTTGGGCATCAGTTTTTCCCTGTTTTCTAATAAATGGAGAAATGAAACTTTGCTGCGGGTTATTGATATTGTTTTAATTTCTATAACGCTCTTAATTGGGTTTTAAAAAATGAATTTACATTCAAATCAACAACGATTTTTAAATCAGTATGAAAGGGTGATTATCTCAAGGAAAAAATGAGAATCACTAAAAATCTTTAATGTAAAATTTTGATAAGTTAGATATTTTGGTTTGTCAATAGGGAATCAATAATTATTAATCAAAAAGGGCGCATTGAAATCAGAGTTGCCGATAAGCTAATTAAAATTTTGTGATTCACATTCTTATGGTAGTATCATACTTTTTAGTTGAAAGTATTATAATTCATTAAGTATTATAGAGGAAGACAATCATACCCACTGTTCGGGTTAAGAGAGCTAGGACATTTTGTTTGGGAATGAAGATTCGGAAAAAAATTGTTCTTGAAATATCAACTTTTGAAACTTGATTCCAATATGGACTCCAAACTCTCTCGGTTCTTGGTTCCATTGCTGTTATTCCATAAATCTCATTCTTGCTAATTACTTGCATATAAATGGTACCATAGCATTTTTAGTTGTTTAGGACACCACTCGAAGGACACAAAATAATGGTTTTTACCCGTTAATAAAGCACAGCTGAGTTGAGAACTACAAAAAATACGAATGTTTTAATATTATATTTTAGGAGTGTCTCTAAAAAACTTTATGACGTTTATTTGTCGTCAACATATAGAATATTGCCGTACCTAAATCTAACAACGAGGGGCATATTCTGCATATTATAATAAAAATTCTTACATAAATGTTCTTCATGTGAAGAACGCTGGGTAACAGTACTTCAAAACGTAATTGAGTTTTTACTTGAAACTTCATTATACCTTGATTAAAATGGAGTCAATGTAAGACTTTTCAATAATGATGAAATTTTAGTTTGTAAGTTAATTCAGCATTTTAGAAGGCTACATTGACGTTGATGGTAGCACGAGTAGATTTTTTAAATTCATGACGCATATATGGTTTTTTAACTTGGACAGGAATTTGATAACAAAAAGAAAAGGACAAATAAGTACTTATATAGTTTTTATAATAATTGTCAAATTTTGTCACTTTTAACCGAATCTTTTTAACAAATAGAACTTTGCAAACATTTTATTGCTCACAGTTTTGACCATATCGAGCACTTTGTTTGCTTTCCAAACCAACCTGCAGGTAGCTAATAATCTAAGCAATTACATGAGCGTGATCGATCCTAAACTAGTTGCCATAATAACCAGTGTAATGTAGGAACGAGCGTAACTGTTTGATTTTTATTTCCAAATTAAATGCCGATGTTAGAGCCGTTTCGGTTGGAGTTTCTTTGTTGTACATGCTTTTGACGCCGGCGTCAAGGGACAAAAATGACCGCACCGTAGCGAAAGCGACAACTGCTTCTTTGGCAATGGCACCGGCTGCAATTACCTTAATTAAATTACCATTTTACTAATAACTGCAAACATCAAATTATTAATAGTATCATTGTTTGAGAATATTGACTAGGATAGAATATTTTGTGCACTACACAATTACTGCGGCAAAATTCTTCCAATGAACTTTGGTTTTGTGTCTAAAATTTTGCTCGCTTCATTTCTACCTTGTTACTTAATTGCATTTGAGAAAATATTCAGGCTGTACTATTATATCATTATTTTGTTGATTTGTATGTAAAAATTTGCTGATTTATGTGTCAAATTTTGCTTAACATTATGTTTGTTAATAGGAGAGCTCGGTCTATTACAGGTAGGTTAGGTTAAGTTATCTCAATTTGGGCACGACCCCAAGTACACGGAAGTAGTTGATTATTAGTTTATAACCATTCAATTTTCGTTGGTGAAATCCAATAGGTCGGTCAGTTGCTTCATCACGTTTTTGTGGGCATATTCCCCCAGCATTGTCAGTGCTAAATATTATGCAGAAATAGTCAACATGAAAAATTGTATCAGATTTAACTTTGCACTCTCTGAAAGATTTTCCCTTTCATGAATTCAAATGACTTTTTAGTGTACTGTCCCACGCAAATTTGGTTTCCTTTTGAGTAGGTCTGCTTCTTGCTCTGGTTGAATACTTGTACATAAACTTCTTAATATGTAATTGTACTCTTGATATATGTTGCAGCTAATTTTTGTTTTTTAAATTTTCACATGTTCGATCGCTTAAAGTTTCGATTTGTCAATCTCATATCCTTCACATGTGCTAGTTAAACCTAGGATTTTTTTGGATTTAAACATGAACTGGTGGACTCATATTTACTGGGTCTAATTTTGAGATTCTATTGTCGGAGCCACTGGAAGATTTTTTCTATCATTTACCGTTCTCTGTTTGAAGCAATAATTTCATGGTTTTCGTCATTTACCAGACTCGTCTGGTTGAAGGCTCCAATTATGTTATTCCATAAATCTCATTTACGTGGATTTTTGCATTAAAATGGCACATTTGCATATTTTACTGCTACACGAAGACACATAACAACGTTAAATACCCATTAACAAAACAGCTGTAACACAGCTGAGTTGAAATTTAAAAAAACGAAGAAAGTTAGGCACTAGTTGTTTTTTCTAAACCATATTTGTAATATCTAGCTTTGTCAAAGAAGAGCATAAATAAGTCTAAAGATAAGATATTGATTTACTTTGCTTGCATAATGTTCATGCCGGGAAAGCTTTGATTACAAGTGAATATATACATGACCAGATTTGCGTTTTCAGAAGCTGGTGTGAAGCCATCGACCAATTTCGATTAGGAAGGCAAATTTTCCAATCTGCATTCATTGTATTTTTGTCAAATTTCTTTTGAATTTTGTTTCAACTTATACTCTGACATTTTTATGAAACTTATGGTAACGCTTGTGGGTTACGTGATGACATGTCATTTTGCAGGTAAACCAAATTAGTAGTTTCAGTTCGTTCAAACCATGAAATTCTAAGAATAAAAGGTTGGCTGTTAGAAGTGGATAATTCCGAGTTACTATTTGATGCTGGTCTAACATTCGCATTTCCATGACTTCTTGGATACAGCGTTGAAACGTTATTGTTGATGACGTAATTTATAATCCTATCAAAAAGTGATCTTAGAAGACGGGTCGCGCGATTAAAAATTTATCGAGATAACAAACAATTAATAAACACGACATACTTCCATTGATCAGCCAATATTTTGGTCAGAGATTCTATTTTCATGCTTAGAATTAAGTTTTTGAAGTCGGAATTAACTGAATATCAAATTTCACGAAAACTCATTAAATATTTCATGAAAAACTCCGTCTATCTGTCATCAAAGGTTTGATTTATGATCCGTTTGTTGGTTCAGTAAGGACTGGTGTGGGTGCTTATACTGTGCCTACGTGGGAGAACTAGATAGTGTGGTGGTTGCAAGCGACAGATAAATACTGACCGTATAGTGTCATTTTATATCATACATCATGTACGTTTTTATAATAATATGTAGGTACTTTACTATACCCAACTATTAGGAGCTTTGTAAATTTCGTCAAATGGCTTTAATTTCCAGTAAAAGTATGTGAAATAGGTATTCTATACGAGCGATTTAGATTTATAAGTGTATGTGTTTAAAATTACGGCAAAGAACTGATTTTTTGAAGGTAGTAATTTCATTAAGTCTATAAAACCAATCGGGAAATGTTTAGTAATAGAGCCATCCGAACGTTTCTTCTAGGACAATTTGAAATTTATTTACTTAAATCATTTAAATGCAGGAAGGTGTTTTAAATCTGAGGCAGATGTTAAATACTTCGATACATATCATGCAGTGACATTCTTTAAGGAGTTATTATTTTTCCGTCTTATTTATTAATACCGAGCTACCGAAACTTTTAAACATAGAAGTGTAAATAAATTTGGAACCCAATTCGAATCATATGAACGAGTAATGCGAACACAGTTTCCCTGTAGGAACAATAGCGATTCATGCGCAAAGTCAGTATTTATCAACGATTTTCGATTTGGTCTAATTTCTCAGCATTTATGAATTGAGGATATCCAAGAGGAACCTCAAAATCACTCAGTAAATGGTTTTCGGGTCTTCGACTTTTTGAAACACCTTTGAAATTTAAAGGACAACTTCAAACAACTTTACAAGTGCCGACGTATTGCGAATTTTAATAACATGCTTAATAAATATTAATCGATAATGTATAACGTATAAGGGAATCATGGTTTTTACGAGAAACCTCTTCTACAATAGTTGCATTGTGTATTTCGTACACTGCTTCCATACGAAACCAATGATGTAATATGTTTATTTTCGGGGTTGTCAAAAGTAAAGTCAACTTCGTCAACTATGTTCTCACTATTCAGGCACAATGTTCATCTATAGGCTTCTTCAGGTTCAGCCTGAGTAAAGCATCTCAAAGACACTACCTCTTTGGTGAAACCATTCGGTGTGTCTTAAACGTAGATAGACATGCCCCGAATTCTAAATGACGTCTTTTGATTTTGGTCCGCAGAAGGCTACCAATTATTTATAAAGAATTATCAATATCTAATATTATCTTCTATATTTTACTAGCATCAAGGAGACAATGGTTAAAACTGAAAACAAGGTGATGAGCTAACTGGACACTTGCTTCGCTGGGCATAGATGCGTAAATGAAAGGTTGAGAAAGGTTCGCGTTTCTTTATTTTTCTGGTAAACTGGAATCAATCTTCATGTCTCATTGATTACAAACTACCATGCACCGAACATTATGCAAATTATCAAGGCTGTAGTAATATCCTTTGGTAAATGCCATTGTACTGGAGAAATTGTATTTAAAATTGGACTCGTGATAATCAACCGCACATTCCGATGGATCAAAGTATGGTTTTACTCCCTGGCTGCATTGTGTCACGTCCGGTTCACGTCAAAATGTCATGGTTGTTCGGGTTAATGCGTTTTTTGGCGTTGGATAATTCAATTGGTGTACCATTATTTCCATTGAGTATTTTGGCACGCACCATCTCAATTTCCATTTTCTCCTCACTCATGTGCATCATGTGTCGGAGTCATGATGAGATTTATGAGATAATAGATAAATAGGTTCTACTTAGAAATTTAACATTGCTAATAGATACAGTAAACCAATTTGTGTTACCAGCGATTTTAAAAACTTTTGAATCAAACAACTGAAAATAAATATTTTTCAAGTAATATTACATCCGTATATTTAGCAAAATTAATTAAAAATTGTAGACCAATTCTAGTTGTATTTGATATGTATATTTGATCATGTCATGTAAGCAAACATTTACCTTGATAAGAGGTTGGAACATGCTGCATCAATGTAAGCTGCTTAGTATGTTGTCAGTTCTACTTTATTAGTCTGCAGAATATTATAGGCGTTTGGAGGGAACTTTATACCAAAATTATCTATGTTACGCATATTTTGATCTGCTAGTGGTGATTTATGTTTTTTCAAGAAAAAATCAGACTTATTTGCATGCACTTGACAATTCAAAACCATTCATGATTAATTAATGCGCGTAGTTTGTTTGTCCGTTTTCTTGGTCAATATCGTTTCAAATGTACCGGTTTGTTCAAGATTGTTTTTGGGGACTTAGCCACAATGTTGATACATGATTTCCTACTAAAATTAGGCTTGGGTTTTTCTGCAAATGACTAGCCTCTAATTCATTTTTCATTTAATCTTTTTATCTTTCTCGACACCCTGATTTTCCAATGAGTTTGTCTTTTTATTGGATTGAGTATAAGCCCCAGCCGCTACGGGTGTACAGGGATATACATTGTTGTCTAAAGTTTTAAATGAAAACCTCCTTTCGGGCTTCCTTGGGATCGTTGATGACTGTAAACCATTTCCCTATTTGAAAGTCCGAGTGATCTTGTTAGTGTAGGCTGTGCTCTTCATTATTATTATCCAGGGAACTAGTTTCTAACGTTACTTGATCGTTTGCTTGTGAAGAAAAATCCTCATAATTAGTCCATTACACCCCATGAGCTCAGTTACAGCGTTTATAACCGGATCCTCTCTCGGTATTACCTCAAATAGTCCTTCTACGGATGTTGATAGATCTTGTTTTGGCTGGTGATTGTCAGGTACGAGAGCTGCAAGTAATAACACAATTACCGAGATAATATATAAGTGTACTTTCAAGTTGTATACTGTTTTGTCTATGAAGGGTTTGAAAGCGGTTTCAAATTTTATACCCATTTCCTCTCTCTTATCTCCTTTCAAATTACATTGTGTGAAGTCTCCGCTCAATAAACAGCTAGACCTTGGTTGATACGGAAAATAGGAACAGGATGAGTCCGCTTATCGTAAATTTTGCGGTTGTGCTCAGCCAATTCATTGACGGGTACTTTTTTACATAACATGTGCCATATGCATATATAGCCTCATATTATTCAATTATTCGATCGATTTATTCAATCATGAATTAACGTGCAGACTTCCCAATACAATGATTTTGCAAACTAACGCATTTAACTGCGAAATGATTGTTTAATTAAGATGGTTTGCATCGTAGTAAAATGTTGTTTACACATGTTGACAACTGTTTGAATGTGAAATATAGGCATATCATAACTGATTATTGGCACAAGTGTTTTTCAAATTACTGCTTGCTGTTGGTGTGCTACATGTTGTAAAATATTTTTTTCTACGGTACTGCCTGGCACGATACTTGTTTGCACTATTCCATTTTATTTTGCATAAAGTAGAGGCAAGTTATTTTAATGTTTCGGAAAACGCTGAAGTTCGAAGCAAAACAGAGCTTCAGTAATGCTAGAATCGAACGATTTTGTATATTATTAAATAAACTACTTGTTGTTAAAAGAAGATTTGCGTTACTCTTAAGTATCTAAAATACCATGCTGTACCTTCAGATTTTCTTTGATATTTTCAATATTGAAATTTCTTTAAAACTGGTTTAAAATTTTTTATGTAAAAAAATCTGACTTAATGCTTGGCGCACTCTAAATCTTGCATGTATATGGTGTTTTACTTAAATACATTGTAAGTACTGCATGTATTTGTTTAGAAAAGGGGATTTGCTATTGCAGGGCAGTGGACCAATAGACAAACAATAATAAACTTTTATTAGTACAATAGTTAACTAAATTCTTGGATTATTGATAGTATAAATACATAAGTAAAATGTTGATGACATAATTTAGGTAATGCACGTATTTCTAAAACACAATATATTAGGTAATATGTTATTATGCAATAAGTTACTAATAATAAGTAATATTTTCATCAAGAAGTAAATGCTGCAGAGGTAAAAATTGTTAGTAATGAATATAAAAATATATATAATAAGTTAAACGGAAAATCATTGTTTGACATTTTTGTGAAGCACACGCCATTTTTTGTGTATTCTCAATTGTTTGTGAATTTTTCTAGTGGAGTTATGTATTGGTAACCAGTCTAAAGAAATTACATTTCCGTTTCAAAACTACTAATGAAAAAGTCTCAATATTTTAACATAACGCTAAGTGAGTACAAGTATTATCCATAGTGGGAAAGGTACTGCGCATTTAACACTCATAAGTATAAGCTTATAAATTTAATTGTTTGGAAAATTGTACCACTTCTTGTGTCTCCTGTAGGCAATAAAAATTATTTTCCTCTGATGCAGCCGATAGATGACTAGTTAAAGCTTTTGTTGTACAATAGAAATCTTTGTTGAAGCGTATTAAGTAAACAATTATAAATGTGTTAATATTTTCTTTATTGTAAACAGACAAAAATGTGTGTAAACTTTGTCGCACAAATCATTTTTAATTCCAAGTTGCAACTAAGTACATGCATGCTATGTTGTTTTATGAATGTCTGCCTTTTCCTGTTTTTTATTGTGACAACTTTTCTAGTATTAAGTAATTATCAAGGTAAATTTAAAAATTATGCAATGTATATTATTTTTCAAAACAAAAGATAATAAAATATTTTGTTTCATAGAAAAAAGTTTGTATCTAAAGTCAACACATTACTAGTATCTGAGGTCGACAGTGCGCACTAAATTTTTTTCGTTCAAATAAAAAACCTGATTCCTGTTCCAATCAGCCTCGTGGGCAAATTGGAATGAGTTTATCTGAAAAAATGAAACACAAGTTTTTGAACATTTTATTACTCTGGCTGGCTCATCAGAGTATTTTAGTGGGGGTAGTACTCGAAGTATTTGTCGAAATTCGAAAGCAGTCCATGAAATATTTCCAAATATATATTTTTTTCATTTATTAAAATCCCAGAAAAGATAAGACAATTAGAAATTTACGCATCACCATGAACAGCTATTAGAATGGAAGGCAAGTCTTCGTTTCTACATTTGGATAATTTTTTCATCTGCCGGAGCAAATTTTCATGACAGCATTTTTCAAAAAGAAACAAGAACAAATCCCAAGGCCTACATATTGTCGTCGAAATGATCATAATAGAAAGCGGAAGTTTGCATGAAAATTGAGAAAATCGGAATGAATTTTTTAAAAGTTAATCCCGAATAGACATATTTCATGCTATATGTACACACTCAAGCAAATTATGACCAAATTGGGCGTACCATGCATTATTTTTGAAACTAGAAACAGAGGATTCCTCAGCCTTGGAGCTTCCTTTGAAGTGATTCGTTAGGAAAGATAATGAGTTTAATTATTAATTAGAGTAGAAATGGAATGTATTCATTTTTAAGCGACAATGGAGTCAAAGGTTAATCTCCTCCTCCGTATTCTGGACTCCTGGTGTGCTTCTTTTGCTACACCCTTTACTCTGGGCCCTGTGAGGATGATAATGTCGAAAAGTTTTTCAAGATTCTGGCGGATAGGCTTCTTGGGGAGGCTCGAGAAATTTTGTGGAGGGAGGAGAAAGAGGTTGGTTGTTGCGGGGATTGTGGGCTTACTGTGTGTTCCGTTTGTGAAGCGTATCATCAACTCAGGTGCTTGAAGGTGCGGCTGGAATGGAAGCTAGGGACACTGATGAATTTGCGTACAGAATGTCTTCGAGAATGGAGGGGGCAGAGAAGTAGATTTTGGAGGAAACTGGAAATGCTGGAGCGGGTTTTGAGAAACAAGTTGGTATGAAAATGTAGTCGGATTTAATAATAAACAGGTATTTAAAAATAGAATAATTTCTATACTTATATTAAGAAGATCTGAGATTTGTTGGTTAATTTACTACAGGCTCCCGAAAGCTTTCAAGGTCACTCCCTTGACTGCTAAACGCAGAGCCCACATCAATTTTATCGCCAATAATGACACTAACACTGGCCGAAATATTTCTTGGATG
>JAQIXX010002908.1:0-22021 GCA_034700605.1 Willowsia nigromaculata
TGCTGCCAATGAAACACGGCTTGAATGTGATTACAATTATTTAGTTGGTAAGTTCTATATTTAATCCTATTTTAACAATTTATTATCATGTTTAAATGAGCATGTAATCAAGCATTTCATGATATAGAGTTTTGAAATGTATTTCATTTTCGTAGAAAGCAGTCTAGTTCTTCAAACAATGCTTAGTAACGAAAGGTTTGAGGAAGCACACCTCAGAATTATTGATATGTCGGACATGAGTGAGGTTGCTGTGACCGCACTGATTAATTATCTGCGCAACTTTGAGGTGGACTTGCCTATCAAACATTTTCCTGTGGCACTACAACTTCTTCAAGCTTCCGAAAAATATGGAATTGAAGGACTTCAGATAACCATGAAAACTCTGCTGCTGTCAAAGAAGTGTAAAAATTTTGATATTGGAGATGCGCTTGAAATATTTACATTTACTCGTCTCGTTGAAAGCATGACTGATTTGAGAAATAAGGCATTGCAAATTTTGAGACTGTAGGTTCAATTTTACTACTATTACCCTTAAGACTATTTCCAAACAGTTTATTTTAAAATAAGATTTTTAAGTTTGCATATTTCATATTTTACTTTTAATTTTTTTTCCAGAAAACAAGATGAACTGACACATCACAAAAAGTATAAGCAACTTTTTGTAAAGCACCCTCATATTGCAATGGATCTTTGCACAATACTTTTGCAGATGTTTTGTGCTTTCAAAAATATACCTTGAGTTTCAGTTAGGTCTGACGTATTTTATCTAGATCATATAAACGCAAATGCTAATAAAATCTTACATATTATGTATAACAGATTGTTTTTCTATTGTTATAGTATATTGATTTAAGCACATTTACACTTTAAATAAATAAAATATGTACATTTAATTTACAAAAAATATTGCAAAATACATAGTTCGGGTAATTTTTAAAAAATTGTGTTTGAAATTATGATTTTACTGAATAATTCATTTCAAACTGTCACACGATTTCCAGGGTCAAATTAGATACTTCTAAATTTAATTAATTGTACCCATAATACCAGCCAAAATATATAGTTTATAAAAAATGTTGCCACAGTCTTAACTATTGAAACGGTGGATCCAGACACATCAATATTTAGTGCATTTATTATGTTAAAAGGCAAATTAGGGGTCAAAGAGCAAGCCATGGTAACTGCAATTGGTACCAGAGGAAGGAAGATTTTGTTGGTGTAGTCGATAAAGAGAAGAGCAATCTTGGCTTTTATCGTCAGTTTTTTCTGAAACATTCCTAAAATATAGATAAACAACAAAATAAGGTTAAAGCACGCCAAATTTTATCATTTTATGGCTACAATAAGTATATACAACCTTCAGGAATGCTTTTCTCCACTTGTATTAGACCATTTAGCATTGTCACTAGATCTTCTGCAGTTCTTATACGATTCCAACAAAAGTGAACCACAAATAACAGAATGATTAAGACCATTACGTTTTCGCTACGTGCCAATGTTTGATTGCCCGCATTTTGATAGCCTTCGAAATGCCTTGGTTTTGAGACTATTTTGAAAAAATAACCAGCGGCAAGAATGGCATATATTATGCACCTAACATGAAAGCCATATTGCTGAAGCTTTGAATTGGTAACGCTGACCCGTTCTTGCTTTTGGTCATACACGAAAAGCTTGCCAGATAGTTTTGGAAAGATGTTGTTGGTATCTAGGAAACGCTGCAGTATTTTGTGTTTTAAAAGTATGATTAACCAAAAAATAATTGAAATACAGTTAGAATATTTTTTACTGAATTTTGGCAACTTTGAGATTTATATTATGAGTGTAAAAGTATGTAAAAAACAGAATTCGAACAAACTCGTTTCTTTGAATGCAGAGAATTCGGCAAGTCAAAAGGGAATATATTCCAACTTAACAATAACGAAAATCACATCAGTGCAAAATTAAAATCAACATATTGGAGCCAAGTTGAAATGATGAGAATCTTATTATTTATGTAAGGAGTACTCAAATATTAATTTTACACTTCCTGGCATTCCTCATGTGTGCATAATATTGTTTGAGATCTAAATTATAAATTATACAATGGAAAGGAGTGTTCTTGTCCTTAAACAACTGAATAACGCTTACGTTCAAACATGTTTGGAAATTTTAATTAGGAAAATTTGCAGGTATCAAATAAGTTATGTCTTCAAATATGCATTATCTTTAAAGTACATCATATTGCATATGCGTTGGTTTTGGTTTTTGAAGCATCAAGATGGTTTATAAACTGAAATTTTTAAGTTTTAAGACTTTTGAAAAAATGTCAGCATAAATGTGCTTAACCTGTAATCAGTCATCTGGTTTCTTAATTTTTGTGTGTTTCAAAAACAGTAGTTTCCCAGCTTCTGTGTACTTATAAGCAGTGCTAGGGTTTGAAACATGTTTTATACGAATTTGTGTGTGATTTTTGAAATACTGATGCTGCCACAATTACTCGCAAAAACCCTACCCATAAGAATAGGAGCTTTCATTAAGTTTGGTTTGTGACATTCTACATTAGTGTAAAGATTATCATTTCTCAGGAAACGATCAGCTCTAGTCACGCCCTAACATTTATTTCGTACTATTTTCGCAACAAGTTATTAAAAATTACATGTATCGTAATAATACCCAAAACTAGCATTATTCATTATTCACCATGACCTTGTGTAAACTTTATTGAGTGGCAGACCAAATAGCTTTTACCCTTCAATTCAATGTCACTTGGAAGTGGGAGGACATTTAATCAATTTTTCATCTGACGTTGTAGACACCATCATCAATGGCTTGACACCAACGGCAGACACATTATCAATCATTGACGCAATCATGCTTCTTTGTGAGTGTCGGTAACTTGATTTGCTCTGAGTTTTCGAGTCTCTCTTTTGCCTTCTGGAGCGTCTTTCACTTTCAACTGAGATGAAATAAAAATAAAAATGTATTGAAATGAAGTAGAAAACAGTTTGAAATACAACTTGATCATTTCTCTTACCTCCTTTAAAATGCCTTATAAATAAATACTTCAGAGACAGAAGTACATCCCGTTTGCAAACATAAATGATGAAAATGGCGACTGCTTGAAGAACATTGAAAATGTCAAATACAGCCCAATACCATGTCAGTGTGGGACCACTTCCTGCCCAAGTGATAACCTCAAATACTCTGGTCACTCCCATCACAAAAAACAACTTGGCAAAGAGTTGAACCCTGTTGACAAATCCCAAATTTTACATATCTTTTGAAAAATTCATACCACAAAATGATTTGTTTCCATTATAAAGTAATCTTACGACTGACGATGACGTTCCATACTCTTGGTTGCCAACTGAGTTTTGATTGAATGCCGACAAAGTGTGTTCATCGTGACAATAAAGAAGAGCAGATTGCAGAAGAGGAGAAAGGCAGCAGGGAAGTAGAGGTAGACGCCAAGAGACAACTGCTTAATTTCACATGACTCTCGACCATAAGCTGGAAGTGGAGCTTTCACAATAGCACAATTGTTCTCCGCTGCATCTCTGTAAATGAGTGGATCATTATATGTTTGATGTAATATCGTTTTTAATTTTATGCAAATTTTGGCTTACTCATGCTTAAAGTGGAGAAATGTGGTCACTCCCATGATAATTATCGGAACGCCCCAGCCCACAACCGAGTACAAAAGAAAGTGCTTCAATTCTTTCCCTCGAAGCTGTCTACCTGCATTTGTTCTAGTAGGTCGGAACTTCCTAAATGTCCACCAGATATCCCAATTGATTAAGAAAAGCCAGAAGAAACTCGCCAGGGAGAAGAAATGAGATGTGATTCCAACGGTCACACAACTTGCAGTTTTTAGCACATCATCCGAGCCATAATATCTGATTAAATGAGCCAGCCCGAGAAATATGTACATAAAAAACATGGACAAAGCATATGAAGCAATTGTCCAGCCATGAATATTTTGCTTCTCTTTCAAAATCCCGTATACGAGAACAGTCAGAAGAGAAAATATTGATGAGGCTATCATAACGTTTCCATAGACAAAGGAAAGTGGTCCTATTTTTGGGGGCTCAAACAAGTACTCTGAACAAGTCACCAGGAACATTTCCCCTTCATCATTTTCGAACGGGTTTGGGCTTCCATACTCGGCAGCACCATCAATGCAGTAAAATGCGGTGGGTTTGAGGGTGTAACACTTCTTGTTTTGCTCTTGCAAATAAATGGGTCGATCTCGATCCGGCATTACAATCGCTTTTCCATCTTTTCTGTACATGATCTTCCCATCTTTGCGGATTTTGAATTGGGCAGAGAAGTACTTCCGGTTTGTGAAATTCGAGAGATATTCAGCAAACATGTGGCCAGCAGGGAATATTTGCGTTCGGTTCTCCTCACAGTGGTATTTGAAGTAACGGGGGAATTTGATATGGTAGTGGGGAAGGACAGACTGTTGCTCTGAAGGGGACAATTGCTCTGACAAGTCGTGATAAAAGGTTGGATTGAATAACGCCCCTGTCGATGACTTTATACACGCTCGTCGAGTGAAGCTGTAGATTTCGTCGGGATTGCAGCATTTCTGAATGCAAGGGGGCTTGCCATCCAAATTCATGAGATCACTGGAACAGTCAGGTTCTTGGGACTCGCAGAGATGTACTTCAACGTAGTCTAAAGTCAATGCATTAATGCAGTACTCCTGGGGAGAGTAGAACTCCACATTGTTGTAGCCAAAGTAGCCGTTTCTAAGGAAACGACCTTGGGTTCCCACCACCTCGAAATCGTCCGTTGATAGACGCACTGATTTCAGTTGATCCTCATCACAAATTGGTTTTCGAACTTGGAACATGTAATGGGATTTGTTTTCAGATGGAAACAAATGAGGAACAGGATACCATGGAAGGTCCATCTTGTCCATGTCCACCAGAGACGCGTTGGAAGCATCTGGGACAGAACCTTGAGAATCAATGAAATTGGAGCAGAGGGGCAAAGTGATCATCCAATTGATCTCTTGGTCATTGAACTCTCCATTTTCATACTGCAAGTTAGAATTTTCAATGATTCGGGTGTCGTTGTCACTGAACCAGTTTTCAAAATAGTGGGTTAACGAAAGATTACTGGGACTGGGAATGGAGCCGTTTGAACTTATGTGAGCAAACTCTGGGGGAGCAACAATAGATGTGATGGCTAAAAATAATCGAGTGAAAATGTCTAAAAGCATGATGATGACGATATGCCTGAAAATATTTAATTATCCACAATTTCATGTGTCGTAACTACTTGGTCAACGGGGTAACTTTGAATGAATGAATTTTGCTGGTGAGCTTTCTTAAAATAGGATTTTGATGATGCGAGAGAGGAATTATATTAAGACCATTGTTTATTTATTTATTCTGTGAATAAATTTCATGCATCCCAAAAATATACACTGCGGGGAACATAGTTTTTGGAACAGGAAACCACATAACTGCAAGAAAACACGCATAATGAAACGAAATGCATCATCTTTGTTTAAAAATATATGATTTATCTGAACTATGATGGTTGTTCGTTAGTCCTTGGAGCATGTAGTAGTGTGAACTGTCTTTTTATACATGACCTAGTTTTGGATGGTCCACTAACCCACATTTGTGCGTTCAAAGTTGAAAGAACTTTGAGAACTTTGTGAGGAATTTTACATGCTTCATAATAGTCTATGACTATCGAGCTCTAATTGAATTTTTAGCATGAAAATGTTTGTGTATCAATTTGTTTTCAACGGAAACCAGAATGAAATTACTCATCAATATATTATTACTTACCACACGCATACTACATATTTTATTTACTGATAGCTCATGACTATGAACCATGAACCAAATTTTGGTTTATTGCAATCTTTGCAATGATCGTTTGAGATGACAACATAAACACTGAAAAAATTAGTTAAAATGCTCGTAATTGATTTATTGGAATTATTAAGAAATTCGCTACGTTAGCAATCTTTCCAAAAAACACGTTGATATGGATACCCCAAGGCCAATCAACAGTATTATAAAGACTATTAGTATGTTTCCATGCATTGTCGGCTTAACAATATTTGGATGGTTGGACCTTCCAACTTTTGAAATTCCTTCAGAAATCATATCCGTCCACCATTCCATTATTCCAGAGGACTGAATACTCTTCATTCGCCTTAAGATTAATGGAGATACAGTTCCTGCTAATTTGAAAGTATGAAATCCTTTAAAATACAACTCCTTTCCCAAATGAACATCACTAAGACTGTCAGCAACCATGTTCTTAAGCTTTCCATATAATTCTCCTGATTTACTTCTTGGAATCAGTAGCGCAGTTTTGTTGCAATATCTTAAATGGTTCAAGTGCATGAGTTCCTCCAGTTCCCAGAACCAGTGGGTAAGATTAAGCGCATATTCAGGCCACTCACTATAGTTAACATTTTCGTCATAATTGATGATTTCACCTATAATTAACTTTAGAACATTTAGTACATGAGGATGAAGTCTGGCTATCTTATCTACTAACATTTCCACTTGTAAGCCTGATAACTCCATTAGCATACTGGGAATTAAGTAAAACGTTGATACTTCAGAGTCAATTCTAGCCCCAAATTTTCTTTCCCGTAGAGTATGCTGAGATTGCGAAAATATCAATCTCGACTCATTCGTTATTCTACTCATTATATACGGTAATCTCACACTTGTTCCTCTAGTGTAAACCGTGTAATTATTTTGAAGTAGTTCTTGCAGCGTGTCATACGATAAAGATTTCCGTGGTAAAATAACTCGGCGTAAGCTTTCATTTCTGTAGGAGTTGCTTAGAACAATTACGGTCAGGTAAAAACATGCAATTACAATTCTAATAGGATTCTTCTGAAAAGAAGCCCGTTCAAATTTTGGATCATGTTGGTCCACTAGTAGGCGTAACAACGCTGGTATTAGTCTTAATGCTGTCAGTTTATTGTACACGCCCCCACTATCTAGTATTGAGATAGCTATGGCAACCGCAACAATAGACAATGCTGTAAGAAGCCAAACATACAAGTCGAAATTATTGATAAAGTGTAGATACCCGAGAGAACTCATTTGCCGTTTTGCACAAGTGATGAATTGTAAACTGCTAACTTTGTCTTCTGTTATCATTTGAAATCTATGGGGATTCCTTCCAAAGTATAACTCGCTAGAGAGCATAATTCGCATTTTGTATGGAACTGACACATTGTTGATTTCCTTGGAAACTATTTTTCCATTAGCACAGTTCTCACTTGCACTTATAGAGTAGCTGTAGTTTTTCATGATTGAATGCCAAATGTGAGAATGTGTATGAGATATACGATCACCAATGTCTGATTTACTAGTGTCACCATAAACAAAGTCAGTAATGTCACTGTTGCATAGACGCATTTGACGTGGGAAGCTATCCAAAGTTTTATCATTTCTGAAGGATGCTATATGCCAAGCTTGCATTAGATCTGAGTAAGGGAACGGATTTTGATGAAGGTGAAATTTATCGAGTGAAAGCAAGGCGGTGAAAGTTGTTTGGAGAAAGTTTGCACAAGTTGTGCATATCAAGCTTACTCTTGATACGGTTCCACTCGTTTTGAAGAAAGTGTAACTTTTCATTTTAACTGCCATCATCACAATAATGTCATGATTTACATCCGATTTGTAATCGTGCATTCCATGACTTTCTTCTGTTTTAAAATGTACACAGTTTTCCAAATGAGTTGAGTAGTTTTTCCCGTCAGAAATGAGAAAACCATGAATCACAGGTATGGGTGACGGAAGGATGACATTTTGGTCAATACTGTATCTGGCGTATTGAAATATGCTGTTATAACGTAAACTAATAATCAGAGGGTCATTCCACTTATGAAAGGGGTTCGGATTTGAAGTTGCAAATGAAGGAGGAAAAATTGAAAATTGAGCTAGGCAATTCCAAGGTTTGATTTTCAATGCAAATTTAAATATGTTTAGTTTTGTACAAAAGTTATCTCCGCGAAATCCTGCTTCGGTTTGGAAATTTGATATGGGACAAGGTATGCTTTCACCGGAAATGTTAACATAATTTAAAGTAGATGGAAACCAATTGACGCTGGTGTGCTCATCATCGATCCCAGTGTAATCGTATACATTTTTACGGTTTAAGAGAGCAGGAACAAGTCGCCGTAAAATTACTGGGTACTTCATGCCAGGAATATTGATATTGTGATAGTTGTCAAGAAGCACGAAACACCGGCTAGAAGCAAATGGGTTCAAGTTTTCGTTGAAGCTTACAATTTCACTGGGTTTAAGGTTAAAATCCTCTTCTTTCACCTGGCGAATTAAATCATTTAGAGTTTTATTCATCATGAAATCCGTGTTTTTCTGAATTAGATGGTTTAACGGTATTCCAGAGAACACTGAGAATGAACGTGTTGGAAGGCAATGCATTAGAATGCCCCAGTAAAATATTAATGTACGGATCGCAGCCATTTTGGGAATTCCAATCGGTAAAGTCTCAAATCAAGGTCAGTTGACAACTTATGAGTATGCAGTGCAACGAACAAATGACCTACCTATGTTGGTTGACCTAGGTTTCTAAAAGTAAAGGGAGTTCTTGAGAAGTGAGGTATTTTTGCAACAAAGAGTATAAAAGAGTAAAATGCTTTATGTACTAAATTATAGTATTGTAGACGGGATTTGTAAATGATTACTCATAATAATACTCTCATAAATCCCTGCAAACATAATTTGTACACCAATTTCTGCTAATTATGTATGTATTGCATTGAGATGATCCCTATCACAAAGATAATTATCTTTATTAAAGCTGGGGTTTTACTTTCCACTTATTCTTTGTAAATAGAAATTGTTTCAGATACCAGTAGCATGAAATGATTCAAGAAACAGTGGTTAGAGCTGATAAAGAGTTATTGGAATTAAAAAGACAATCTCGCTTTATTATTTTCTTTTCTCAACAAAAAGTTTATAAAAGTACATACATTCATTACCACTTAGACACTACACTGACAATACAAAAAACTTTTTTTTCAATGCCCATTGACCAATACCAGCTTCATTTGACCACAATAAACCATCATCATAGTATAGTAATATGTAATAACATAAAAGAATGTGACGCAATGCGTATGATTGCATATTATAGACAGTTATACAAATGACATAATTCTATTTGAAAGGTTAAAAACCTACAGTACACATTATTTTACAAAAGTTTTGTGGTTACAATGGGATCGACAATAGACATATTAATTTTTATGAGACCAGTGCAAATTGAATAACATAAAAAAATAACGGCAGACGTAATCTAACACGAAACGAAATACATGATAACTGATGAAAACAATATTTATATTTTAGCGTAACTGAATTAAACTAATCTTCAATCCAGAAACTACTTTCCCCACCTCTGCGACAGAGCAAACCTTGCATAATTTTCCCTTAAACTCGGGAAAATACGATGCCCCGCAAAATGAACATTTCACGTCTTCCTTCCCACGATAAATTGGTTTGTAAGTTTCAGCACACACAGAAAATGGATTCTGCTCGTCGTACTCGAGCTCCACTGATGACACATTACTTTTATTCTCAGAAGCCTTCAACAGCTTCCTAGCTTGAATGACCAAATCCGAAGAAGGTCCCAGTTCCAACAGCCTCCTTGCAAATCCAAATGCGTTCTTGAAATAACCGATTTTGTAGCTAAGATTCATGGCTGTTCTCAGAGCCAACATTAAATGACGATTGTCCAGCATGAAATGCGTAAAGTAAGCTGCCAACTCTAAACTTCTCTTTTGATCTTGACTTTCAGCCTTTGAAAACGTCTTCCTGTACATTTCCATTTGCAAGCCGAGAATGTACTCCTTACACAGAGAAATCAATTCTTGGGCTTTTGTAATCTCTGCTCTTGATTTTACGATGACCAACGGAATGTTTAGAAGCAAGGCCCGGAATGAATCTCTGGCATCCAGAAATTGACCCTTCGTCACAAGTTCATAGCAACCCTTCAACTTGACATTCACCAAGATGTCCAAAGTGACGGCTTCACACGCCTGGGGAAGTAAACTCTGTTCTTTATTCCCAGAACCAAGCATTTCAGGAAACATACACAATCCAGGTGTATTCGGCAAAAGGGTAAACATCAAATGAGAGTTTTGGTAAATGTTCAAAAACAGATCCCGAAATGGTGATATATTGACAATCCCCAGTTGCTCCTGTAAAAGCCTCGCAGCAGACTCAAACTTTCCAGACATGATGTGCACAACAGGTAAACGGAAAGCGTTGCACCATTTCTCCGTAACAGATGTGCCTTTAGTGGGTACAGATGAAAAACGCATGTCACAGGATTCCACATCCAACTTTGTTGACGAGGTTGAGGTTGACGGCAGAGCAATATCGGCGTGGTCATCCCAACCACCTCCAGCGTTTTCATCTGATTTTAGCAGACCATCATTGACCTCAGAAAATTCCTCATCAGCCTCAGCCCAAGCACCACTAGCAGCCGACTCCAAAACTAGATTATCTTGTGATTTGGATTTGAACAGGGACGATGACAGTGTAGTTCCAAAAACGCTCTGTTAGATGAACAACAAATATATTTTGGTTTCAGTTACAAGCATACAAAGTTAACAAGTTGAGTTTTACTAAATAGACAACTTATATTACCTTTGAGACCATTAAAAGCGGCCAGTTCTCATTCTGCTCGAATAATGGAATGGGTAAGTTGAACGGACGGTAACTTCCGGTTTCAGCCTTGCCAATATTTTCGATTAGTTCAGGAGTCATGTTAGACTTCATATCACTCGCCACATTTTCCAACTGTAGCCCTACAGCCATTTGATACGCCATCAGCATTTTTCCTCCTCCAAAGTTTCCAAGAATCTTGATCTGACTTTCCACATCTCCCCCAACCAACGCCATCCAATATTGCCAAGATAGAGGACTCCCTTGAGCTGTGGAAGTCCGTAGCAATTTTTTCAGCTTCTCCTCCTTTCCAGTGATCAAATAGAGAAATGCCAGTTTCGGAATATTTCTGGTTCGCTGATAGCATAACTCCACAATTTGATGATTTCCCAAGAGTAAAGCTATTTCAGCTAGTTTATTCCATACAGGCACCTTGTCCAGTATACGTGCACACTCCAGAGCAACTTCAACATTGCAACATTCCAAAGCCAAATTGAACCTTGTTCGCTCATCCTGTTTTTGGAGAAAGTGTAGAGCGATCTCAGGATACCCCTTGCGATGAAGGTAGCTAATTATTGCTTGACCAACTAGCTTGCAGCTTCTTATCATCTCGGAAACTTGATTATAGTCTCCAGTAATTAGTGCTAATTTGAAGAGAGGCTCAGAAATGTCCATTTTGAATCGATGAGGCTTCGCGGAACGGTCAAAACAGAGTACCTCGTCATTTGTGATGGAAACCATGTAAATGGGGACGTCCAAAGTACGGATGCATCCGGTATCCCTGAAAGAAAGATAACCAATGCATAAATGATTACAAAACTACAACTTATGAAAAAAACCATTAATGATTTTGCTGCTTACCCATTTGTTAGAACGTATTTCAGATGAGAGTATGTGTTGTAGACGAAAACTCCAACCTCTGACATTGGCTCCCTCCACGCTCCAGATTTAATTTTTCCAAGAGTTTCCATGCAGCTTGCAAAAACTTCCAACTTTTTGTTACACATCATGATTCCCGACTTTCCCACAAGAGCCAAGCGTGACCTATCAGTGGACCAGACAACTTGCTTGATATTGCAAATAGTTTTAACTTTAGCAACGACTTTCTTCAGCTGAACATCAAACAGGACAATTATAGATGCTCCTCCTTTTTCAAGATCTACAGGATTAGGTTGCTGTTGAATGAGAACCATTCCAGCTCCAGCCGGAAACAGATTCAGGCAGTTGAACGGAATCTGAACTTTCTTGTGAATCTCATTTTTCGTTGTTTTGATGAGAATGTGATTTTCATTGAGAAGAACAGCAAACCGATTTCGTCCAAGCCAGCAGGCACTTCGACCAGTCGACTTTTTCCAGTCACGGGGTGAATCTGGAGGCAGTGAAATGTCTCTCTCGACAGGGATCATGTACAGCTCAAATGAAGAGTCGTAGTTGCTCAGGAGAATACAATTTTCCACAGGATTGTATGACATTGATGAATAATTTGCTCGGCCTTCCACTTTAAGTCGCATAATAGACACGTCTTGACCGGTACTGAGGTCACTGCGTCGCAGGTACTTTTCCTTCACATAAAAGAGGATATTTTGATGGACTGTCCAGACAGGTCTCTCCCTCTCCAACTTGAACACCATCAGTCCAGAGTCGTGTCCAGCACAGAACAATCTCTTATTTGGGTGGGCTACAACAACCCAAAACCGACAATGGGCACGACGATATATTTGAAGGGATGTTCGCCGAGTCATATCCCAAACGCGTACAGACTTATCCTCCGAAACGGAAATGACAACGGATTGGAATGGATCGAAAAGGACACCGCTCACGTTGTTGTAGTGGCCACGGAATGTGTCCACCTCCCAAATCTTATTTTCCCCCATTCTCCATAATTTTACGGTGCGATCATCTCCTCCGGAGAGGATCAAAGGTAGATTGGGATGAAAGGTTGCCCAATTGACACCTTTATCATGACCTTCAACGATGAATCTTGATGTGTAGTCGGTTTCACTGAATAAGTCAACATTGACTATTCTTCTTCCAGACTTGTCCAGTGCTGGCGGCTTTGCCGTTGTATGACGCTTTGTCACTCCAGAGATATCCCAGACACGAATACTTTGATCCAAGCTGGCAGACACTACAAGATTCTCGGTGGGATGGAACTTGGCACACATTACGTAATGATTATGGCCAGTGAGAAGGGCAATGTTGCAACGACTTTGCCAGTTCCAGATCCTTATCGTTTGGTCATCGGAAGCGCTCAGAATCCAAGGATGATTGGGATGAAAAAATGTGGTCCGGACGTAGTCAACGTGACCAATGAAGGTGAACAGGCACCTGCGCTGCTGGTAATTCCATACCTAAACATAAATATTTGCAATTTAATTACTGATGATTCCTCCCAAATAAATTATGAATGTTTTGTAAATTCAGTAATCGTAATTTACACACCTTAATCAAGTAATCATCTCCTCCTGACACAAAAAGCGGTTGATCATAATGAAAATCCAAGCCCCGTACAGGCCCATCATGACCCTCATATTTGTCCAGGCAGTTGTTCAGCTGATAATCCCACAGAATTATGATACCTGAATGTAAACTAATAATAAAAATGGAACAATTAAATTCTTGAATATTACGGCTGTTGAATGAAATGGAGTCAATGCCAAATGCCTAACAATAGTAATGACAAATTAGCAATATTTTATCAATCATGATTCAATCATTAAAAGATTAAGAGACAAATGCAATACCTGGCAAGAATCCAGGGTCTCTTGGGGTGAAAGGAAGCGCCCTTCACTCGCGCAGTTTTAGCTTCAAATTTAATTAACATTCTCACAAATTATTAATTACTACCTCCTTGCCTACTTATCAGACTGTAATTAATGGAGTTCAAGGACTCAGCTTGCTCATTAAATCTTAATTAGTTTCTCACAATCACAACTAGCAAACTCTCATTTCACTAGTTTCACTTGTGATTTGTTTGTGGTGGTTGACTGGTTGGTGGGTGGCATAAACAGTTGTTGTGATGACAGGACCCAGGTGATCTCAGAAAACAACAAGTGAAAGGTCAATGTCCTCAAGGAATAGAATTGAGGAGTGAAAGGTCCAAGATGAAAGTGCGTAACAATGGCAACGAGATGGGAATGGGAGTGCGTGTATTGCGTAAAACGCCAGCGAATAGAATGGATTCAAAAATGCAAAAAACTGCAGAGCACAGGTGAAAGTTTTATGCAAAAATTCAACAACCAAGTTGAAAGCCAATATTGCGTCATCTTTTGCTAGAGCTGTATGAACCGTCTACGTGGCGTTCACACAGTCGCGAGACATCACAGGCGCACCTGTCGTTGTTCCACCATTTCTACCTAAGATGACGTGTACTTTCCTCCACCCCACCTTTCCCTCCTTGTTTCCTCTTTCCCCTCCCTAGTCTACAATTAGGATGAACACTGGCATTAGTAAAATTAATGTACTTTTGCTAATTTAATCATCATTTTCATCATCTATCATTAATTGTAGTTTTTGGAGGAACATCAAATTAATTGACAGAATTTTCTTAATGCATCAAATGCATGCGAAAAGCCAAGTCAACACCAAGCAGCGGCCGAGCCGCGAGCAATGCATGCATGCAGTCAGAGAAGTGAAGAGACAAAGCTCCTGGCTCCTGTGGCCGCGGCCTACGGCAGAAACAGATGATCTGTGTTTTGCTTTTGGAATTCCATTTTGCATTCATGCACACTCGGATGCTGTCACTCTTTGACATTTGGTTCCAGTGAAAAAACTGAAAGGAGAAACTGTAAAATCTGTAGACTGTAGAGTTTTATTAGCCGTTTAATTAATTAGTGAAGTTTTGGGGTGGGTCATGTCATGTGATAGTCAGTGAATACAATGACAGTTTAAGGAAGTCATAAAGTCAAAAGTGGAACTAGTGAAAGTGGGAGGTGAGGTCAAGTCAGGCGATTTAAAATGGTCAACCATTCCAGGAAGTTTCCAGACCAAGCTGCTGCTGTTGAGAAGTTAAATGGAGGTTCTCTGAGGCCATGGAATGCATTGATGACCTTTCCAGCGGAGGTAAAAAAAGTTAAATGTTATGAGAAATATTGAATAAGGAAGGGTATTATGATGTATGAGGGGTTAGAAAGAATTAATTGATAACCATTAATGATGGAGAGCATTAAACTATGCATGACATGCAATAATGGAAAGATGATCGATGGTGTTGGTGTTAACTACGGCTGTTAAAATTAAATCCTCACAAATGATGTGGAATGATAATTAATTTTTTTATAGATCTGGGATATGATCTTGGGGCACCTGAAGGAATCCAAGGACTTATGGAGCTTGTACAGAGCCTCGCCGCAATTGGAGGAGATACTTGAACCAGATTATGAGACTTGGCTTTTCGAACTGGTACTGATTAGATTAATTTCGGTTTCTTTTGTACCTACATATTATTTTCATATTTACATTGCTGACATAACCTGCTTAGTTTTGATGCTAACTATTTTGTCCGTATTTATAGATTCTACCCCACATCTTTAAGTACTTGGAACCTTCTCAGATTTTTAATCTTCGTCGGACCTGCAAACAATGGAAGCTCGTTGTCGACAACCACATTGAAAACCACCCTTCCGTCCGGCCCTACAATCGAATCGGAGACAACAAAATCAACAGTATTACGAACACCAGCACATCTCGATTCACTGATTACTGATTACATCTATACCTTCAATAACATGCAGGCCTTCACCAGCTTTCATCGAAAAGTCGAAAACTATCAAAAAAACCCTTTCTTGGGAAGGTGTGTCAGCCTTATTCCAAAAGAAAATGTGTATCTAGAAATAACCCGGTATTTTAGTCAAGCTGTTAGATTTTTTAATACGTATGGGAAACACATTTGGTACGTGACCTTTACAAACTTCACCTGTATGTTCCTCCAGACACCGTTAGAATTCTATAGAGGATTTCGGGAGTGCCTTGTAAACCTTCCCAATTTGAAATCCTTGGAACTCGAAGTAATCAATATTAGCAAAGGAGATGAAACGAAGAACTTGGAACTGGTCAAGTTCTTGGAAACGAATCCTCTGCCTCCACTGCCTTTCCTGGAATCACTTGACTTGACCATGAATGATATGCCTCAGGAATTCCACGAAATGTTTTTCAATCTGTATTCACCCCAACTTTGTAAACTGAATGTAAAACTAACTTTATGGAAGGAAGTGTATGGCCTGGGGCTTCAGAATCTTACGGAAGTCCAGTTACGGCATGTCAGATCATTGACAACATTGAGAGGATTCTTGAGGAATCTGAATTCGCCAGTTCTTCAAAAACTTTCCGTTTTTCTGGGATTTCCGTTGGGAGTTACGGTACTTTTCCAGTTGCTGGAACGTTTCGTACACTTACGCGTTCTAAGAGTCACTTCGGATAGGGGAGCGACAACACAAGCAAGACTGACAGAATTGGTGCCTCTATCGCCAGTTCATCTCCGATCTCTTAACACTTTGGAATTACAGGACTCACCAAAGTTGACCTACACATTTTTAGTGGGGCTGCCTCTTCTTCAGTCTTTGATCATTTGGAAAAACAAAGTTTCCAGAGGAGAAGAAACTGTTGTGCGAGGTAGCTCTGTTGTACAATTACGTAAATATATTTGTAGTCCTCATCCAGACAGTATGTATGAGTCTAATGTGTGGGAGGTGACACCTAAATTAAGTATGCTCACTGTTAAAAGTAGTGATGGAGTGAAACATGTCACGCAACACTACACAAGACAAATGTACGATCGAGTAAGTAAGAAAATTAGTATTTAGTCAGAATTCTGTAACCCAGATTGTTTTCCAGCTACTTTGTTTTATTTTTAGTTATTTATTAATATTAAGGTGACTGATTTTTATTTTGTTTTAATAAAGTAATTATAGTGCTTTTAAAAAAATTATATATTGCATATTAGGTGAATTAACAATAAATATTTTTGAAGCATATAATTGCTTACTTTTAACTTTTAACTCTTAGAGTTTACAATGAAGGACATGCATGTACTGATGTAATATACAATTATTTATGTAAATACAAGACATTAGTTTTAATTTTTAAGCATTATACATTGTACATTTACGATACGATTAGTTTTCATTCACTGTGTCAAATAATACTTTTATGACTTCTGCTTGTACTTTTCGCTTAAAGAATACTCAATACTCGCCATTATGTATTGTGATTGATTACAGTTGGCGTTTGATATTTTACATTAAAAAACGAATGTAATTTTAATGGATTTAATGCGCCATTTCAATTTTATAGTTTCTAAGAGTTTTTTTTAAGTTATTTGATTTTAGTGGTGGGGGTTTCTAATACAAAATCGTTTGTAAAGTGTAATTGTTCAACTGAAAGCCTCCAAGACTCCAAGCCCTTTGTGAATCTCTTATTCTTAGTTATGACCAATTAGCAAGCAAGAGTAAATACCTGTATTCTTCTGTAATAGCGATAAATTGAGTATTGATTTATTAACGTGAATTTTATATTCAACCTGTTATACATACCTACATACATTAGCTGATTTCAACACAAAATCATGATATTCCGATAGGTAATACAGTATGAGTAGTTAATGTCAATACAATCTTTAAATACAGTTCATGTAATACAAACGCACCCGAAGCGGCTCTACAGGAATTGAAAATTGGTTCCACATTTTTATTTCCATTTTCCAATCCATGGTGAAGTGTGTTACTTGTTACCTTGTAGCTCTGAAAATATACCAAAATAATTGATTTTTATAATTGTCATTTGAGTTTTAGAGATTTTCTTGCAGATAAACTGCTTCTTTTATTTAGTAGTAGGGATACATAAAATATACTTGCTAACCAGTAAAAAAAATTATACTTCAGAGTAATCAGTAATCGCACAAAAGTGGAACTGTGGTGGGTGTTGCCCGCTGTAACAGTGCAAATGTCAAGAATCGATTTTCTCTTTGTCTTGAACGCTTTGTACTTGCAAATGATGTGTAATTTATTTAGTTTGCGTGTTAAAATTGCTTATCAAAATTGTTTTTCTCACTATCCATACAATGTAGCATTATGTATAAACTATAAAATAGTTCAAAATTGATATAGTATAAAATACTGATAGGAATGTTGATATCATAGCACCACTTATCACGTTACGACTAGATCCATTACTTGTGTTTGTGCTATTCTCTGTTACATTAGGTTTGTTTTCTCGCAATTCACCAGGTTTTGGAGATATATTGTTTTCTGGGTCGACAAATGGCTTCGCTGGATTCACAATCTTTTTCGGTTTTTCATACATAACTTTACTACAAGTCCCATTTTCTGTCTCTCCATAACCTTCAAAACATTTACACTTATTTCCAGTTCCACAGAAAGCATGCTTGACACAGAAATTCGGTCCAGAGTCCACACAATCCGTTCCAACAGTCAAGGAGCACCTTCCCCTGTCCTCATCATATACCCTCATGTTATCCCCACAGGTCCCATGCCAATCTTTCCCACAGGTTCCATTACTCTGAATCTCATGATACCCCAACTTGCATCCACACCTCCATTTCCATTTAGACATTTCATCTCGTTTCCCTTCACATACCGCATTGCTCACACAATCTCCCCTCGCCACCTCGCACCCCTCCCCCACCTTCAATTTACACGCGTGCTCACTCCTAAAATAAACCCTGTCATCCACACACTCACACTTCCGGTTTTTGCACCTCATTTCCTCCTGTCCGCAATCCCCATCCAACTCACAACTAGCCCCCAACTCTGGCAAGCAACTATCCCCCTTCGGCAAATATCCTTTGGAACACTCACAAACTCCATAAAACATGCTGTCCTTCAAACGACTTGGATCATGCACACACTTTGCATGCGGAACACATCGTTTTTGTACTCCTGCATACGCCATCAATTCACATTGGTGACCAGGTGGAGCCACACACATTTCCAAGTACTGGTCATACACTGCAAGTGACCCCCCTTCCAAATGACACGAGCAGGTTCCTGAGTCATCACAAGCCAAGAATTTATAGACGTTACACAACTCCTCCTTCGGCTCAAATATAATGCACGATGCACCGTAAGGTTTTAGGCATTGGTCATGTTCTGGAATGTAGTCAAAATAAGATTTGCACTGACACTTGCCATTTACACACTCCTTATTAGTATCACGGCAATCTCTAGTCTCCAAACATGATTTCGCCTTTACATGGGATGTGATAACTGTTCCATGTGCAAAGCTGCTTAAGCAGATGGCTGTTAAGACAGCAATAGAAAAATAGCTAATTACTGATTTTCTGGTGGATGAAGACGAGATCAAGGTCAAAGGTTGCAGTTGTTGATGATGCAGAAATTGGAATGAAAACATTTTAAGTTGGATATAATATAGTACATAATTTCTGTAACTATATCAGTAGGTCTCTGCTGTTAATTGACTTGTTTGGGGCAAATTGATAAACGACAAGTGGAACCGTAAAATGAATGAAGCACTGGTTCCACCTCACTGGTCCCAAGTCAAAATGAAGACTGCAAGAACTGAAACGCAGTAGTTTGTCACTGTTTATCTTACAGACTATAAGGTTTACATATTGTGTCTGAAATTGACAACGGAAATGTGCAAACGGAAACTGTTATTTTGAAACAACACATTAAGAGCTAAAACTGTATACTTTTACATGACCTTCTAAATTACTGTAACTTTTTGCTGGGCACCTATACTTTTCCGTTAAAGCTTACGTAAAAGAGTTAATGCTATAATTTCGTACAGTATGTATGGTATGCATGTAATGCATATGACGGTTAAGAAGATTTAGATATGTAAGATTATCTTTGGTTATGAATTATGAAACGTTATAAAATCACACACTGTTTGACAGGAAGATAGGTGATAAGTGATAATTGATTGATGGTGATGGTCTTGGATTGCTCACCAAACTAAATGAGTTTGTAGAGAAGAGGCGTAAAATGCAGAGACTATATCTGAGGTGGTCATGCATTTAATCATCCTCACACTTTAATTTATCTGCAAAAATTATGGTTGTATAATATTAGGTATATGTACATAGTCAGAGATTACACAATAACCTGATATTAAATGAGATGGGGCTTAGCTTTATGTGTGTTTTAAAAGGAGCTTATAAGGTGGCTCGTGATAAGTGCGCATAGGTACGTAGGTATATAAATGAGTTTGCAGTCAACACTAAATCCTTGTACAAATATTGAGAAAACGGACTCGACCTCATTATACGGCTTGTGAAAATATTTGTGTTGGGATGATGTGATGGTTCTGGGAGGCGTCAACTAAGCAAAATGGCATGTTTTAAAAGTGTCTTGTGCACCCTTTCTCTGACTTTGTATGTGAACGATAGCAGGATAAACAAATTATCACCTCGGAGGTATGTACGAAACTGGACAAATTAACTTTTCGTGTAATTTGCAGTTAGCTTTTAAACGAACAAATATAGTAATGCAATTTGTCCGTAAAATATCTTATGAATCCGTATCGTATGAACACATCAAGATCAACTAAACAAATTCCTTTGCAGTATAGAAATGTAAAAGCTGCAAAGATTAGCTTCATGAAGTAAAACTTTTTGGGCAAAGTTTTTTACTCTCTATGTTTTATAGGTTATTTCAAAGAATTATGCGTACAATTCTGCTATTACATATTATAAGAAATGCTGGAGCTTACATCTCAGCATAGGCTTCTGTTAGATGTTACGATTTTTACTGCAGAAAGTTTTTGACCTGATAGGTTTTGATGACGTGGGCATCTGGTAGAGTTGTCAGTATCTGTTGTCTGTACTTCGTCTACATTAATGTAATCAATGTGGCATCAAAGCAGTTTTAACGGCAGAATCTTCTTTGCATTTTATGACACCCGGTCGTTATTATGTATGTACATTGTACAATTCTGCGCAATTCCGGGTCAGATTATTGTTAAGCTAGTAGTGGATACAAAATAGTAGCAAATGTAATTGGCTGATTGAAAATTTAGAAGATAAAAAAGTGGAGATTTCTATGTTGCCTTCTATTACTGCGCTGCTGAGAATACAAAGCAAAGCAATCTTGCATGGCATTTGTACGGATATAAAAGCAGACCATGTAAAAATGACGCCAAGATGATAATTTTTATTGTCTTTTACTTGATGTGCGACTTTTCACATGTTAAATCATTCGTTTTCTACTATTTACTAGTAGAGTGGTTGGTTGGTAGGACAGATTACTGTCAGATTCCTGCATCTACTAGTACTATCAATAAAACATGAATTGTGCTATTGTGCAGGTAATGTATCCATGAATACTTCTATGCAATAATATTTTCGGTATTCGTTGGTTTTTTCATTGAAAGTATGAACAAAGCGTGAGCATCTAGATTGTACTATGTATGTTTTATCACTGGCAATAAAATTTATTACATTTATTGCGCCAAAAGTAGCTTTTTAGGATTTTTTATGTAAAGTACTATTTAGTGGCTTGGGATTTTATGAAAATACCGTCAACACTATTATTTATCGGTAGGTATATGAATTATATCTGGAAACCCTGAATTTTTTTTACAACTTATGCCATATTAAAAACATTTTTATGCAAAGTTGCTAATAAAATTGTAAACGTTATAATCGTTTTTAGTGCTAGAAAGGATGAATCATCATTGTTTACAAGATTCCCGACAGCAGTGCAGCCTTTTAAACTAATAAATGGAAATGAGTGGTATGATAACTCCAGAGAGGTTAGGATTTGCACACTTCTAAATGAGATAAATTTTAACTGCACAACAGAGAAAGAGTGGAGAGCAAAACATGACGAAAGTATCTTTTCAGAAAACGTTGAAAAGATAAATACTCTTCAAGTAGCTGCAGTCGGAAAGCCAAAGCAAGATCAAAGATAGAGACATCTACAACACACTTAGAATCATGGAAGGTTAAAGAAGGAATCAGTGAGTAAAAAATCCCTTTCCTGTAGATTCTACAATGTTTTAACAGCTATTGCTTCTCACATCATAATAGTAGTTTTTTGTAAGATAAAATAATATACAATGTATGCATTACTCTTCGTAAGATAAACATACTGTACATAAATTGGTGTCAATGAGTTCATCATCGTCGATGTCGATACTTGTCCTCAGAAATGTCTAAATGTAAAGAATCAGGATCTTTTTAACAACATACCTACATACCTATTTTTAAAGTACAAATTACATTCATAAAATTTTATAGTTTTTCGAGGAAATAGCTGCTTATCAGTTAACTGTTACAAACAATGGTTGGGCTGCGCATGTACAGTTTGGAAAGCATGTACAAGCATTCAACAAAACATATAAATGTTAAGGGAAGTTGTCTTCAATTCAAT
>JAQIXX010002909.1:0-22013 GCA_034700605.1 Willowsia nigromaculata
TTTTTTGGAGAAAGCAATTTTTATTGAATTGGAGGAGGAGGAGGCTCTCTGTCTCTGCTCTTATTATATAGAATTATACACAAAGGAGGTATATTATATGCTAGCCTACTTATGTAGAGTAAAATGTAAAATCAATACAAAAAATGGATAGAATTAGAATGTAGCTTGTTGAACCATGGCATGTTGTAGTGTAATAGAAATTGAAGTGTGCTGGTATTGATAGTAAAGTCGTGTTAGGAGAGCGTATAGAAGATTGAGCAGCGTACTTGCAGCAGCGGTTCCATTTTATAGCTATGTGGTTATGAATGCTTATTTAATGTTGCTGGAGAGTGGTTCAGGCCGGTTCTGGTAACCGCCATTTGCTTGTATGCTGGGCATTCTGGATACGTTTCAAGCATATTTTTACTATATTTTTTTGTTTAAAAATAAAGCTTTTCATATAGCACCTACTCTGCTATATATTTACGAATCGTGTGACAAAAGCACCTAGTTAGGGCAAGAATTGAGTTATTGTCATAAGTTGGAATGCTCGAATACAGGCTGATGATACGGTTCAGAATCATACAAACACAGTTATGATTTTTCAATAAGACTTCAAAAGAGACTGAAAATTGACAAAAGGTTTCATGTACACTCCCACAAACTCTGGAAATATGTATTATAGGTGAATAAACAGATATGCAATTGTGTTATGTCCTCAGGACAGAAAGTATAACTACCCGACATACATAATCCAAAGTGAAGGGCCCTGTAGGGAACCATGATCAAACGAGAACAGGATTTCTCTGCACAAACCCATTCAAATCTACACCTATATCCGATATAGGTAGCTACATAGACAAGTGTGTGTGTGCACACACAGAGGAATGACAACAAATACGCAATGGACTTTATATGAATTGTATTTATTGTTGTATATTTTGAGTATAAAAGCATTCCTGGAGTCTTTGTGAGATAAAGTTAAAAACAGAACAGAGACCAAGAGAGAAAGAGAAGGAAGAGATAAATGTCTAATGCCTGCTGGGCTTTCTTTGTGCGTTTTAACAAAAGGAGAAAATGGGATCGATAGATATCTGCTTTTGCTTACTGCTTACTCTCCGTGTGGTTCAGTGAGGTTCAGCAACCAATGCCACATTGCACACACACAGGTTTTTGAGTGCGGTGTGTGTGGGAAGAAAAGATACGGTGAAACCGTTGGAATACCCAAGTCAAAATTTACAAAGCAGGAGGAGAAAGCTGAGGAGCTGGACAGAATGGAAGATATAGGAAATGATAACTTATCCAGCGGTATCAATACTGGCTAAGAGCATTTGCTGGGTTTTCACTTACAGCAGGCTGGCTAGTTCACATGCAATTTACCAGCGATGTCTGAAAAAAACTCGAAATAGAGAATAAAGCCTTTCGAGAATATGATGATGAAAATTGTTGGCGAATGGAGGAATGAAAAAATAAGATAATTTTTATCTCGCTTGATTTCATTCAGCTGTGGGATAACATGCGTTTGGATACACATCAATGAAGCTCAAAAGAAGATGGGAAAATGATTTATGAAAAAACTCAATTCGTCGTTCTCAAAGCTGTAATCTTCGTTTAATCAGAGAATGAGCAGAGAAATGGAAGAGCAAAGAAATCAAAATACTAATATCACCGAGTTTTGATTCATATCACATAAAACACGTGGAGCATAATATGTATTGATGTGTAGGGCACTATTTTGTGTTCAAAATGTAAGTCTAAGAATCCATCAAAATCCGTTAAAAGATATAAAGAAGCAATGACTGCAATACGTTATTTACTTTTCTGAAGTAAATCATTCAGTTGGTAGAAAACCTTCGCTTCCTGTTCTTTCGGTTGGTGTGTAATCATATATTATGTGGATATGTACCTGATGTGTTTTTGCAATGCCGCTGGTTATCGGTCTTATTTGTGAACGTATTTTATTCGTACTTTGCTTCGTCAGTTCATTTGACATTCTGTCAACATCTTGGCGTGAATTTTTTGAAAAAGAGTCTTGAGAGATTAATAGGCTTCCTCTATAAATAAAAAGCCACTCTTTTCTCTATCGTGTTTGATTCCTAGTAATTCGATTCTCGACATTGTAACGTGTGTCGAGTCTCATTATTGGGAATGTTAATAAGTGCTCCCGTTACATGTGTATTTATTATGTACCTGACACGTACTCGATTTGTGAATAATGCAACTGATTACTTGATCAGCTTCATGATATAAAAAATTATGATTTATGATTTGTGGTATGGCCAATGTTTGGAATATGATTATCGTGTGGAAGAATAAAGTATACATTAGTTCTGTCTTGTAGATAGTATCAAGCATCAAATTGCATTGCCTTCAATAGTACATTGACTTATACAATTTACGAGTGTCCTTTGCCCTCATATAAACCAAATGCAATGATAATGTCCAGTTCAGTAAATAAAACCACTAAGGGCTTGACTTCATGCTTTTTAAAGTAAGGTTTGCAAGCAATAGCCAACTTTATGTAATTTTGACTCTCTACTAAATGTGCGTCCTTTGACGTCCCCAAGAGACATCTAACATTGTCTAGAATCCATTTCCGTGGCATAAAACGTCTTAAATTCGTACCAGCTCAGGTACATCATTGTTATCCAAGAGTAGTTTGACTGACAACGTCATTCACTAATTTTCACTAAAAGCTGTCAGTTAAAATGGAGTTTACTGTGTCATCAATGTCGCTAACTAACTGTTTTATAGGTGGTAATTCTATTAAAACCTTCTACTAAATATGTACATTTAGCGTTCAATAAGCTTTACATTATCACTTGTGATGAACATCTTAAATAAAATCTTATGATGGAAGTAATTTGAAAGTAAACGCGACAAGATTCGCCGTTTTCTATTGCATCCTTAGCCATTAGTCCAAAATGCTTAATTGATGTGACCTGATGCATCAAATAGACTATGACGGTTTAGTACTAAGGCAAGGATCTAATAAAAACCATAAGCAAAATCCTCAGTAGTTTACCAGGGAATTGGAAACTAAGTAAACAGTTTTCACATCAGTTTCAGTTTAAAGTATGAAATCCTTTTAGACGGATAATTTAGCAAAAAGCTTCTTTCTCATTTTGATGAAATCATCACCATCACCAAAATGAAAGTTGAGTTTTGCAAATGGACATTTTAATGGAAACAACAAAGCGTTACAACTCACGATAGTCATTTCCCACTAATGTATGCGGAAATGGAAACCTTTAGTTCCGGAATAGAAAGTGTTGTATGGTACTTTGCTCCGGACGTATTACCCTAATGCATTGCCACAAGTCATGCTTTTTTGTTTGTTGCGTAAACTATTAGGTTAACTGTGCATGTATACTTAACTGACGTACTATTTGGCTTCCTTTCATTTTTGACTTTTACATCCTAATCTACTCCGTCTTTGTCTATTACTCAGCCTTCACACTTGAAATAATATTGTCTTCTTTACTTTTTTTCATGTGACAACTCCATCTTCCAGTTTCCCAATTTTCCTATTTACTCATGATGCTTTCTGTTCTTTGCGTTCAACACAAAAGCAAATAAAATACTTTTCTGTCTCATCATCAAATCCTTCCGCATAGTCTTCTCTTTTGTAAACTATATGAACTGCTGCGTAACTTTACAAATTTGCTAATGCAAACTCCCATCGTTTACGTCATAAAGAGATTTAATCCTTTGAAAGCTTGCTAATTTACGAAATGGAAAAACTGAAAACATGTGTTTTAGAACAAAAACTTCAAAAGGTGTGTTGCAACGCTGGGTGCTTACGCTTTTCGTCTAATTTCTAACCCCTACTATCTTGCATTAAAATAATGGAAAACGCTGAGTGCAAAATAAAGCAAAAATGTTTTCTCAAAAATCAACTCTCTCCCTGTCATCACCTCTTCTGTTTTTGTCTGTCTTTCATCTTGCTTCAGAATTTAGAACTTTGAAACACTCAGATTATTAAAATTTTCTTTCTGACAAAATCCACATGCTGATTCGCAAAGATGATGAGTTTAGTTCTTGCTTCCTTTCAACCTGCCGACCGGAAAATGAACAAGTTGACGTCACTCGTATTGCAAATACAGGGAAAAGTTTGTATAGGATTAGATTAGAGCATCAAGTTTTATTTGTCAATTCGGAGAAAACGTTATTGCATTATTTGCGAAACTTACTTTGATTTATAGATTCACGCAAGCAATAAAGAATTATTCATGACAATACACAACACAACTGTGTTAGTTATGATAAGGACCAAAGTCAACAGGAGTTTAGTTCCATATTTCTCATCCTACTACAAAGAAGCTCATTTGGGTAACAAAATTGGCTTATTACTTTAATTGGATGAAAATATTTGTAAGGCAATACGACAAACTAGGAGAAAAAATTTCTTATTGTGTTATAATTTACCTAACCAGTCTTTTTTGGATATTCGTTTGGTACGCATAAAGTTATCCCTATACAAAATGGCGACTGTTTGCGTTTCTGTATAATATGCAGGTATAAAGGTGCAGTTAGATTTACAGTTTCATTCTGTTGCTTTCACTGCTCACTAACTGCGTTCCTGCTCAAGGCACCATATAATATGCAGACATTTCTCTACATCTAGGGAACAGGTTTTTTTCTTGCCATAAAGGACCCTGACGTGAGTGCGGAGAGAGAAGCAAAAGCAACCCAGCTACTGTAGATATGTTTCAATGACTTGAGCAAGATTTATTCTCGCAATAAATTATTCACATGTCAAGGAAAATTTAACAAGGTTTGATGCGTTTTTCCTCCGTTTTTTCTCTGTGAAAATTTTTGCTTGAAACAAATCTGCTGTGCTATGTATTTCTATTCTGTTGTCGTTCTTTCCCTGCCTTTTCTATAGTGCTGTGAAGGGGGTATCTCTGCTATCTTACTACTGCTTACATTTTTATTGTTGGCCATCGTATATAATCTAAAGGGGAAAGTGGCAGAAAGAAAGATGAGAAGGGTGTGTAAATATGATAGGAGCGCATTTTTATGACACTGTACTATACTTAAAGCAGCGTGTCACCTTTGTCGCCTAACCAATTTGACTAAAAAGACCAACATGGCACACGTACATTATGGTAGTTGGCAGATTTTTTTTGGAGTGCTCGAGAAAAAGAGTGAGTGTGAGAATCAAGGCTATTGTAGTACTGACGAATTAAAAGAAAGATTTGTGAGGTTTTTACAGTCCACATTTTGCCAGAGCTATACTCATTTTTCAGTTATAATCTGACGTACTGAAGAATTGAGAGCTACATATTATAAGAAGTTCTATCATACGCACTAAGAGAAAACCCTTTTGATTACGTATATATTTCCTATTTTATATGTATTTGAATCGAATAATATCTTCGATAAAACAAATATATGCAGTAAAGAAAACCGTATTCCAAATTTAAGTGGGCGAGCTAACCATATCACATATGGCAGAGTTCCCATTCGATTTATTTTCAATGCAGCAATCACATCAGTCGTTTTGAAATGGGAAACGAGCGATTTTTTCTCTTTATGGCAAACTCGACACAGAAAATACTGAAACTATTACTTCCAATGGCCATGCATTTATCTCATTCAAATTCCGATCATCATCACTACCCTTTCAGCTTTCATGGACTGCATCCCCAGAGTTTTTCGGCAGAGTAAGGTCGCGTGAAATTTGTCCTACCAATGAAGCAATAATAAATGGATCAGCAAAGAAACACTTGCATAAAGCTATGATCAGCTTTGAACATTGGAGGAGCTGGACTAGAAAAAATTACAATTGCGATGCATTATTCATGTAGTTAATCTTTTACAGATGCATTGTAAAAAAATGCCGATGCAATTCGAATTAAAAGAAGGGAATCAAAGAAAAAATCTATAACATGTGAATTCGGATGAGTTTAAGATTTATTACAAAACAATGTTGTAGGATTGTCTTGATCGGTTCCGAGTACTTTGAAAATCTCGATCGTTGAAATTAAAGGCTACCCACGTCTCATAGTGTTATGTGAAACAAATATTAACATTTGGAATTCGAATCGAACATTAAAACATGTTTTGCTCATTGGTAATAAATGTTTCATGAGAGATTTAGAATCTTAATACAATGTTAGGTATATGAGAGTAACTATTTGAAAATATTTTGTTTCGTTTTTTGTAAATGTAGAGCCTTCTTTAGCAAGAGATGTTGTGCTTTTGAGAAAGTCAGAGATTTGAGATTACGGACGGTAAAAAGAAATTTCCAGGGATCTTAATGCACGTTTCGACGAGAAAGTTTCTTATTTACATTCTACGTATTATGCCCAAAAATAAGATTGTAAGTTTCTTATAGAAATGTTTTTTGGCAAAATTCAAGGGTTTATACATAGATACAATACAAATTATATGAAGGAGGTTGGATGCATGTAATATCGTAAGTTATGGATTTAATATAATGAGAGTGAGCGTATCTTGAATTAAGTAAGTAAATCTGAGTCATCCATCTTTATCTCAAAGTCATTATTTTTGTACATCTATAATATGGGTTAGAAAATTTTATGATGCTTTACTTTAAATTATACGAAGACGGTATCTTTACTACAATAGCTTTTGCGACAAAAGATACTTAATAATGATTACTTTGGAAAAAATCATCTTACTCTATTATTACTTAAGATGAAAGACTAAAAATCGTCAAAGTTTTATTACTTGATATTATTACTTTTATGAGTGGTCATTAAAATGTTTTAGGTATACTTCACTCATAAAAACCATGGGCTTTCGCTTTCGCATCACTTCTGAATCTAAGCCTAAGCAAAAAATGAAACGACTACCGCAATATCCGGAGTATAAAAGGTTTAAAGGCAAGAATTCGGTCCATTCATTTTGTCGTGTAATGAAAATAGAGGTGCAGGTGTTTGTAAAAAATATTGACCTGCTGACTCAAATATATTTTTATATATTTGAGCCACTATTTTTGGCCAAATCGGAGAAAACAGGACACACTGGAAGAACTCACTTTAATATGCAATGTAGCAGTCAAGTAGTGATACCTTTCGCGATTTAGCCTAGGTATTCACTTAGTAGGTATATCGTGCACAACTATGAATAGGTAGCTCAAATGTAAACGACGTAGTTGACTTAAAGTTTGATAGTATCGGTCCTTGGAATCACATCATAAGTTTTTCTTACTTTCTTTCTTTCCTAACTATTCGTACCACACAATTTGCTCGTCCAGTTGTAAACGAGCCTCGAAGTTGTTTCCTACATATTGCAAAAAAAGTAATGTTCTGCTTCAAGGTTTGTTGGATTCAAAGAAACTTGAGCAAATAAAAAAAGTTGATTTGCAATTTTGGAAGACGGCAGATGTGTGTCATGTCTGTCACCTCTCATCGTATTTTGCTGTGTTGTTGTTTACTTGAGTCTGCAGAAACGAGAGTATTCAAATGCTAAGTGATTTTGCAAACACAAAATATATACCTCACTATCCACCCACTCGGCTTGGTTTCTCTATCTTTTCCTCATTTGCTGTCATTCATTCAGGATTAAATTGGCAATGTGTGCATACTACAAGATATACTATTCAAATCTGTATTGGAGCTGTAATAATAGATTACAGGAAATGCAGTCAACGTGATTTTCAAACTGGCAAGTTGGAAGTTTTTCCTAACTACCAAGTACGCCATCCCTCTCCTGAGAATATGCTTGAGTTGCAATCGATATTTTTACGGAAAAACTTTAAAGTTGAGTTGTGTATAGGTTTAAGGTTTACATTTCTCACGGCAATTTGAACAAGTGTCTGGCTATACCTATATACATACAACACACAAGCCATGGCGTTGCAAAACACGTAATTCTAGTTTCTCGTCTTGTTTCGTGCCAAAACCTGGCAGCTTTTTCACGTCTCGAATCATCCATCTCCAAAGAAAACGAGTGAGCTTGTTATATCACCATCCAAGAACAACAGCTAACGTGACACGTATTTTGTAAAAGAAATGCCGTTGACACCAAAATTGGTATGAGGAAACCAGGCGATATCCAGAAAGACGAGATGAAAATAAAAGTTTGTTTCGCAAGTAAAATTACATACTCACATACGTTCATTCCATCTATCATTGCTCATTTTTTCAAGTCCGTTGTGTCATTTCTTCACTTGTAGCAATAACTGCGTACGCGTACTAAAGTAGGTAATACAAAAGAAAGTAAAGCCGGAAAAAACTTTTTCTTATTTTTCGAAATTAGTAAACTGTGTAGATATGATTATAGATACAAACAGATCCAAAAACAAAAGTTTATTCTCTCAGAAAGAGAAGACTTTGCTGAAGAACCTTTGACTCTCTTTCCCTTTCTTTCATTGTCGTTACATACATTCAGCGAAAGTTTCAAAGGCAAAAACATGCCAAAAGTATGGTGGCGTGAAAGAAAGAACGAAAGCATAGTCATCTGCTCCCTGCCAAAGAAGAGGACTAGAACTTGACACAAGAGAGGATGTAAAAGTAGAAGCACATCTAGAAGGTGAAAACCGGATAAGAAAAACTGATACTTTGTACATACATACTGACCTTTTCAAGAGAAGATCAAGTCCTGCCCTGAAGGATGTTTGTTTATTTTGTACTTTATTCAGCATGATTATGTATGTGAACTAATATCACAATCGCACTAGAATTCATTTTATTTCAACGCATTCATTACAGCAACAGATCCAGTTTTTAGAAATTACATACATGCGCGCATGAACACACCTCCTCCTACAATATTTTTGTTCACCCCTTTTACATCGCAACAAAGAATAGTAGTGCAAACAATGTAGCATCTTTATTTCATGAATTTGCTTTCCTTAGAAGTAGGAAGCGAGAAAAGATACACAAATAAACTCAATTAGATGAAGTATGTATGCAGGAATAAGAAAGTGTATTCGTGTTCTTTTACACGAATTCCAAAAAAAAACTTTCGAGAAAAGCCCTAATGTTGTTGCCTGACTGACAGGACAACTGAAAACAGAAAACAGTGACGAGAACAGTAGGAAAGAAATGAGAAACGATGAGGAAGCAGCAACACTACTAAAGAGAAGGAAACAAACGACATGAAGCAATTCTCCATTTAAGAAAAGAAGACGGAAGACAGGCATGTTTTGTGAATCAGAGAATACATATCCGATACTCCACAGCATGCCGCCTGCTTTCGCTCTGCATAAGTTTAGGTTAGTTCACAGCTTTATGTTACTTTGTTTGTAATAACAACAAACAAAACACGTTCCAACCAATTGATTTTCATTATTATGTTTCCTCTTTCCTTCTTGTTGAACAAGAAGAAGAGTATCAAGAACCTTCAAGGAAAACCTCCACTGAATGGGAAGAAAATGGAAAACGAAAAAAAAGTATCCTAAGGTTGACGATGTATCGAACAATGATATTTCCACCACTGAATAGCATCGAATTTTTCGTCTAAAAGGAGTAAAAAGTAACAAAAGAATGTGTCTACTTAACTAGTTTATTCCATTTTCCTTTTCTATTTGATTTGTTCCTCTCATGATCAAGCAGAAAATGTGTTTTTAGGTACACAGTTGACAGTACATAGCTATATGATACTTTCTACTTCTTTCAAAAAACTCCGAGCATAGCCTGCAGCATGATACGATACCATAATGCGTTATAAATGTCACCAATCAACAAACACACTATCATGTACATAGCAAAGCACAAATTGACTAAATTGTAAGATTTCGGGTTTAAGGTTTGTTTAAGATACACATCTACTTTGCACTAAACATTAGTTAATTAATGCTGCTGTTATTTTAACCTTACTTTACGTATGAAACATGCTTTAAAACTGTTGCTTGTTTATATTTCTTTTTTATTGTATTTTTTATTTGTTTCTCTTTGAGTATTTGAGCAACAACTTTTTTACCCTTTATGCGAAAAAAGTTATCTCGCCCTTCAAGCAAAGCTCTAACCTGAATTTGGTAAGTTAAGAATGCATCAATGATATTTGAAGGTTTTGGTACATGCAAAGTGCCTGAGAAATAAACGAATTTCGGAGTGGGGTGAAGAAGAAAAAAGAAAAGCACAGCGACCGACCTGACCAGCCAACCAGAAAGAATAAGAACAGTTTGAACATTTTAAGAGAGAAAGTGGTTTTGAAACGAAAATTGTATAACAGTATTATTGTGTTATAACATTTACACTCTACATTTTCTATTCCCTTTGAAATATCGTATATGGACATGGCGTTGTTTGTGATAGACACATATATTATTTACATACAAAGCTATATATAGCATTGATGTTGGTGTACTGTGCAACAAACTGACATGCCTACTACGGGTTAGAAAAATGTGCAAAATGGGAACTGCGCTTTTGGACTGTCGACTGAAAAGATAGAACACATAAAATGTATTACATTCGTTTACTGGAATATGATGTCGCACTCGCACTGCACTGGACTTATTTTCCACAATGAAAAGCTACACATACAGTCAAGTCTAATATTGCATGAAAACTTACTACCAAGAGGAAAAACCATTCAAGTGCAAAGAGAGAGAAGAGAGTGCATTGAACACATTGTGTATGCGATAAAAACGAGTTAGTAATTTTATAGAAACGGCTTTAACCGCAAAAATAGCAAACATACGCCTAGGAACATAATATAATTTGATCTGTGAATATGCAACACAAACACAGAAACACACGTAGGTATAACGCTTGGACACAGACAACAAAAGAAAAGGTAAATTCAAAAGGAAAAACCACCGGTATCCCATACCAAAAACCACCACGGGTTTCTTTCGGATCTTTAACATTCCAACAATTTTCTCATGAGCCGAGCAAAAACAAGAAATAGAAACACGAGGCGAGCGAAAGAAAAATAAATTGCAATCATGGTAGAACACGCAACGCAATCTAACTTTAATTTACCCGTATAAGCTGTAAGGGATATAGTTAGCAATTCTCTTAGTATAATTTGGCGTGGTTAGCCGGAGAGTTTTGCATGGACCATTTTCATCACGTTTGTATTTGTATATAAATGCGTGCGCGTGTTTTAAATGTGCGCAAGCAAAAACGTAGAAAAAACAACTAATGATAAAATGCCTAAAATATTTCCACATGGATGACGGTTTATTATTATATTTCTGGTAACTACCCAAAACACGCACCCGATGCCACCGCACCGCCACCAAAATTATCTAACATAAAACACAACATGCAAGAGTTCACGTGAAAAAAGGAGAGGAAGGAAACAAAAGTTATACGGTATAAACTAAATAGCGGAAGTGCTCCTGTATGTTTATATAATCACGTAATAACCAGGCTACTACCACTGCGATACAATACAGCCTGGAGCTCCATCAACATACAATCAGTTGAATGAGTACTCCACCTAAGCCGCTCTTCAGTATAAGCTTTTACAAATCGGTATATATGTATATAGACGGTGAGAAAAATGAGAAGACTAGACTACATAGAAGACAATTATTTTGCCAGCCGTGTGTATGTGCTGTTGTTGCCTCTCCATGTGTAAAGCGAATGTGTACCACTGAAATAGAGTGAAAGGCCAATCTTTCTTGGTCTTCTGGGTTTTCTACTAATCAGGAATAATGTGCCCGACTCAAGCTGACTAATGATGATCGTGCTTACTTCTCTATCCAAGGATATACCTAGAGGTGATATGGTATTCTGCAGTAGCAGCATACCACACATTATTGCATCAAGTGTTTCCGCGAAAAGGGAAAATCCTGAGAATTTATGCAAATAAAACGATGAAGGAACAACTTCAAATGACAGCCTGTCTCAAATCCCTGGTGAATTTCGCGTAATCTTCTCCCAGTCAGATAGGTTCGGAATGCCAACCAAGTTGAAATGCACATTATGGAGGAGGGTATTTATTTAGAGAAATGATATACAATTATTGCACACAACAAAATTTCAAACATTGACTCACATATGTATAGTCGTCAATAAAAGTGTACCTAGATACATACATGTGTCTTCATATAAAATGATAAGGTAATCCTAATCTTCTTTCAAATCCTCTTTAACAGCAGTATATAAAAGAAGGTTTAACTCTTCTATTTGATGGATGGATACGGAGATACGTGGATTGTAGATCCTCTTCCATTTTTTAAAAATATTACACTTTTGCCGCACCGATCGCAAGTTGTCAGGAATGCAATTATTTAGACTGATGGAAAATGATGATGAGAAATGAAGCGAACCGTTCCTTTGAATATTTGAATATCATCGACACTAGTTTGCTTGGTTTGATAGATAGATACAGATCCCCCACATTCTACAAACTGTTACAACCGCTAATATGTTTACTTTGCCATTATTATCATAAAATGAAAGCGGATATGGGAGGTTTCGTAATAGTGCTTATACTAATGGTGATGCGAGATGATCAAATGATTTTATTACTATGATGGACTCAGTCAGCGAGTCAATGCAATAAAGATCAAAGATCATCACTCGCAGATGCATGCCTCCTATAAAAAATCCAATTTCGTATTCCAAGAAAGAAAGAAAAAGTTCAAATAAAAAGTTCAATATTATCTATTTGCACACTTGAATAGAGATCAAATAAATTCTGAAATTGCTCATGAATATTTTCTCTACATTAAAAAATACGTAGGTAAATGCGTAGTCACAATCACAAACTTATAAAATCAAAATTTTTGAACATTATTGCATTGTATACCTATAAAAAGAATGAACAAAAATTCACATACCGATTCTCATGAAGATAATTCCAGTCGACACAAATTCGCAATAAGGCAATTTTCCAAATCGAATCTGCCAGATTAGTTCACACGACCTTCCGTCGGACAAACTTTAACTTGCAACTTTTGACATACCAACTCAAGATAAAAATCCGGCATAGGTACATTAATTTGTTTTTCTAGGACATAATGAAGTAAAATATCATATCATAATTTTCAGACTAAAACGTAAAATGTCAGTCACAAAGTCAGAAGAACAAATAAACCGGATAATAAAAAGTAGCCAAATTAATATTTAGAGAGTAGTAAAACCAGTGACCCTCTTTGTTCTTTTTCACAACATTGGATAAACTAAAAATGTATGTTCATGTACCTAAAGAGATAGAAGTATCAAGCACAAACTTTCTCCGTTATCGCAAGGTTTCGTTTTGATGACTTTTTTAGCTTTCATTTTTTTCTTATATGATTTGGCTGCCAAGTTTATAAAAGGCTTTTGTGGAACTCTTCAATGTAAGTCTCTCTAAATGCATGAAAAGAAAAAATAGCACGCAGGTTTTTTTTTGCGAAATTCGTGTACGTATTCTTACAAGAGAGAAAAATGTTCACTTCTTTTTACAACCTTTTTTGCACACTTTAGTCGTGTACTTGTTAGCAAAATATTAAGTAAGGATGCATGTACTTTCAATTTTTTATTATTTTCGACACGAAAGAGAAAACGCAACTCAGAGAAGCACATGAAGCTAAAGAGAAAGGTTTCATGCCATGTAGTCAGACCAAGATAGCACGACGGTTAAAAAGTACTATTCCGCAGACTGGTGGAAAAAATAAATCTATACATGTACCGAGAACAACAATGTTGCTGGTGTCCCACATAAATACACCCAACAACAGCTTTGCATCTTTCTGGTCGTATTTTTCTCTAAAATTTAAAAAACAAGTTCTAATTTTTTCCCCTCTTGTTTATTTCGTGGCAGTAGTGGTTTCACTTTCACAATGATGTTCACAGTCTAATAATTTTCCAGAGAAGGGGAGATACCATCCCTGTGCCACTTGGTGCTACCAAAGCGGAGCAACAATAGCAAAAAAGTCAGAAGTGAAAGAAGCACAACAAATGATCCCACCACTCTTTCCACTTGTGTTCATATATTTACCCAAAAAAATAAAATTTCATCGCTCGAGCAGACAAAGTCAAGACAAGAAAAACTGCGAAGACACTCGCATTTCCTGTTTCACTCCTTTACTCCTGCTGAGTTCTTCTGATAGATAAATGATTATTATGAGCCAAAAGAGAGACAGAGTAAAAAAGAAGCTTATGTCGATGCAAAAGTGTTTTTCCTCTTGTGCTGCTGTTGTGGTCGATAAATATCGGATCGGTTGGTTTTTGTTGTGGTACAACAAGTGTACATGCTATATAGAAGACAAAAAGATGTACTGGAGCACTACTACAAAAGAGAGAAAAAAGGGGCAAGTGATGCGGAGGCTTTTTAATGTCCTTGTCTGCCAGTGTTCATTCACAAGTGAATGCTTCTTTCGCTTTTACTGTGGGGAGCACGCATATCCACACACGAGACACACACACACTGTTTCTGCCAGAGTTCACCAACAGAATGTGAGAGAAACGGGGAAACTCAAGTGAAGTCAATGCAAGAAACTTTCGCAAAGCTCATGAAAGAGGAATGCCGACGGATCGAGCAAAAGTGGAAGTGGTAACGAAGAATAAAATGCTGTTACCGTATACTACAGCTTATATTATGTTCCCCTGCGTTCGGTGCTGTACTTTTGGTTCTTGGTTCTCCTTCTGGTTCCTTGAAGAAGAATAGTCGTATTAACAGCGGATGCTGTTGTAGTAGTCGTTAGTTATCTAGCCGTTTTTTACATGTACATGGTAGAGCACTCTTCTTCCCAACCGACCGCGGTTTTATACACACAAAGTATAGAATGTGGAGTAGTAGCCTTCGTTCTATTCTTTTTGGAGGATCCATATCATAGTTTTTTGAAAAATATGTAATGCAACAGAGATGTGCATTGTGTGACTCTATATAGAACTTTTACAGATGGAACAATGACAAAGAAAGTTAGTAAAAAAGAAAATGAATACGGATAGCGTGGAGCTTCTCTCAAAAGTAGTAAAATAGCTAGAGAGAAAGTAAGAGTATATCATATCCCCATATATATAGATCTTCCTTTAACTTTAGCATCAACTTCATCAACACAGAACCGAAGTAACTACCACCACGACCGAGAAAAAAAGATCCCAATAGGACACCATTTTACCTCTTTTATTCTTTCCCTTACTATGCATTTTATTCCTGCACAAAAAGTACTACGAACTGGTTACTTCAATCTGTTTGTTCCTGTTGAAAAACCGTGTGAATGAGTATGAACGCAATTCAGAACTATTCAACATCAGTGGGGTAGGTTTGTATATGATGCAACTTCTACCAAAAGATTATATCCAGTTTTTATTATCGTCATTTTATGTTTTGTTCCATTTATCATGGTCATCCATCTTACTGTGACTTTGCTACTATGAAATAAGAGACAATGGAGTCAAGTCGTACGTACTTTCTTATGTGTTCTTTAACCTTCTTTTTTGTTACATTTTCATTTTTGCTCTTTTGCATCAAGTTAAAATATTATGAAAATTTTTGGAAGCTTATTTGAAAAGATGCACATGTGCTTTGAGATGCGAAAATTATGCCACACAATAATAAAGTCAGTCGTATAAATAGTATTGTTGTTGCTTATTTGAATTTATAGAGAAAAGTATTTATTTCAAACGAATTTTGGTTATTTAGAGATATGCACAAGCAGTAATATAGGAAAATTTTATTTATTTATTGGGGGGTAAATGAGAAGTTTAAAATGAAATATAAAGTATTATACATGCTCCAAATTCATAAAAGCAAAAGATTGAATTTAAAAATATTAGATTAAAATTGGTTCTTGAATTTTAGAAAGTCATGAATACATATATTGTATGTGTAAACATTTTCAAGGAATATTTTGATGCAGAAATTGCTCAACACATTACCAAATGGCAAATAGTACTGTTAACGACCAAGTGCCTTACCCGGAGGTCCAGGAATGCCGGGGAGACCTGGATATCCTGATTCTCCTTTTGGACCTGGCATTCCAGGGGGTCCAAACATGCCAGGCATACCAGGCAATCCTCTTTCTCCTTTTGGACCCTAATAGAATTAATTTCAGGTTAATGTTCTGTTTATTACTTAACTGCATGCGCTAATTTCTTGAATTTGGTAGTTATAAAGTGACTTACAGGCATGCCTGGTGTGCCAGGATATCCGCGAGCAAGAGCTTGACAATTGCAGTTTGCAGGATTCTCCTCTGCATGTTCTAAAATGTGGGCAAAATATAATGACAATGGATATGGAGATATTTTTAAATAATCTTACTACATGGCATTTTTGTAATGTCTTACTTTTCAATTTGTTGACATCCTCCTTTAATTTTTCAATTTCTTCGGACGCAACAACGCTAAAGCAAAACGTTTTGGTTTCAGAGTCGATCGGCACCTCAGTTGAAGAATATAACGCGGCTCCGCCTTCCCCATAAGCCTCGCTAAGTTTATTTTCAACTTGTTCCATGGGAAGTGGGGGTGGAGGTAGAACATCTGCCCCTACCCCGTAGGTAAGTGCAGGGATGCCTACTAGGGCTCCCCAAATCCAGAATATTTTGAGTAACATTGCACGCTTGTGCTTTTTAAAAATATGATGAACTATAACGTATCTAGTGTCAGAGAAAGAACGTTCAAGAATTAATCACAAAGACCAGAGGACAGTTAGAATACAAAATTTGCTCTAAATTTCCTGAGAGTTTTGTCCAGCTTTATATATACCCAGTCCGACTCCCATTCTGAAGAATTATCACTTCTTAATTGTAATCACTTATTTGATTACTAATTCTTGTCGTGTTGTTACATCCGTGATTCAATAAATGAAAATGTATTCACAAGTAATATTTTTGTTCTACTTTTGTCACAATATAAACTTCCCAAGTTCTTGAATTCAATTTGCAATGTAACACCCTGAAATACAGATAATATGGCATATCCGACATTATAATTACCACAGGAAACTCATGAGAAATTAAGATAAAATTTACATATGAGCGGAATTCGTTACTGTGTATCGTTGTATGCATTAATTAATAAATACAATTTTAGGTACTCTACTAGAATTTATCAACCTTTGATGAAATCATTTTTGTCGGAAATAGGGTCCTTCCTATAAATTATACAACTTCGTGATTCATTTTTTATCGAATACCCATTTCCTGATTTTAAAAGCATATGAAATTTATTACCCAATCTTCCTTACTTAAAAATAATCTATGATGCTTCAGACCGTGAAAATCTCAGCGAATTTTCTTTCAATATCCATAGGTAAGTTTATTTAATACATAAATTGGTATTTCAAGATGAACTTACAAAAATTAAATACTGTTTAATTTTCTTCTCAAATACCAATTACTATTTAAATCTACACGTGTTCACCATACACCACAAGTCACATGTATCTCAAACGATTAAGCAATCAAACACAAGACTTATGATTTTCTTTTTGAAAATGAATTTTTTCGTCGTTACAAATATATGACCAAAACATCATTATATGAATTGAATTCTAATTCTCATAAAAGTGTTTTTTATTTCTCACATTAAAAAATTTTCAAGCAATCATACAGACAATTTTTTATAGATTGAATTGAAAAAAAATTATTACATTTATTAGTGACAACTGAATTTGACGCTCTACAGGTTCCATTCCCTTAATGTTAGCGGCCAAACTATAAGACAGAAGAATCATTCTAAAACCAACTGAATAAACGACTAAACCAAAACAATTTTCGCATTAAATACTTACAATGGTTCCTCGATCTCCCTTAAAACCTGGTTCACCTTTAGCTCCTTTCTGACCTTGCCAAGACACTCCCATTGTACCTTTATCTCCCTTCGCCCCAACTGGTCCTGGTCCACCCTTTTCACCTTTCATCCCTTGTAAACCTGGACGACCTTGAGGACCTAAAGGACCGGGATCTCCCTATATTGATTTAAGGTACACAATTTTGTTACCTTCTCACATAGCATGAATATGTCAGTGTAGTTTTTTAATGATGGAAAACGTATATTATGTGGTGCTTTTGTTAGCTATTTACCTTGTCACCTTTTACTGAAACTCCAGGTGAACCCTGTAAGAATTAAAAAGTGTTAATTTTATCATTGGCCATCTTCATTAACTGCTTCTTTAAAAACCTGAATGGAACCTAACCGGAAGTCCGTCCCGCCCTGGGAGTCCGACTGGACCTGCTTCACCTTTCATTCCAGGAGAACATGTTTCAAGCTTTTCTGAAATATGATGTCGACACATTGTATCACTCCCTACTTGCGATAATAAGTATATGTAATTAGTATTTCGGTACTTTAATTCTTTGTCACTTGCTTTCAAACTCCGAAAGTCTTTCCAGAAGCATGCTCTCGATATCATCCAATGTACTAGTGGTGCTACTAGAGGTATACCAAGAGGCATCTGTCGTGGATTCGCTCACTGGTTCTTCCTCTTCGACATATTGAACTATTTCCAACCCTTTTATCTCCTGACTTTCTTCGTTTTTTGAAACTTGTATTTTCAGTTCCGTCAACTCTTGCCACAGTAGAACCACAGGGACTAATACAGATAGCCAGAGACACGAGCCAACTAGAATAAGCTTCCATTTCCAAACAATGTATCGTTTGCACTTTTCAAACTTATCTGCTGTGTGATTATACGAAGAGGAGAATGCGTCACTTATCCAGTTATGAAGCTTACTATTTCTTCGATAATTAAACTCATCATTAGCTGCTTCACTACTTGGCTCTAAAATGTCGTCAAATGCAGATGCCATATTTCTAAAAGAAAATTCTTCAATGCTTACTCAAACAATTTACTCAAGTACAAAGCTCGTCTAGTATTTAAATTAGAAAAAGGCAACATCAACGTTGCCATATTTTTAACGCTTCTACTGATGATAGGTTAGAGTAAAAGAGTTTATCAAGTATTTTAATGTATCATGTGTGTACGTGACATAATTCACCAAGTTCATGTCTACGCTTTCCGGTAGTGATAAAACCAAGTTACCAACATATTCCAACGCATACGTTTATAGATGTGTGCAAATAATTACTTTGTGAAATTTCGCATAGTTTTTACATATCTATTCGGCAAATAATGACAATCGATTGGATATACATACAATATTCATGTTCGTTGTTAGCTTAGATTATGACTCAGAATCATTGGGATTTCTCTGGATTCTCTCCTTTTTATGCATGATATGAATAAACGTTTTTAGAGTTCCAAAGAAAATATTATAATTTAATAACTTACTCAATTTTGGACTTTAATCACCAAAATGCCACATGTTCTATAAACTGACTGAACTGTATTCAGTATTCACATTTTCAACTTACAATTCGCTTATTCATGAAAATACAGCTTGGGTTAACAATTGCATGAAATCTTTTGCAGGAATGTGCGTGTTAAATCTATACAAGGACAAGTTCTCCCATTTTTTCACTTGTTCGTTCTTACCCCGATTTTGCTTACTCATACAAGCCATGCAGGATTTAGGAGGGTGCTCTCCTGTTTTAATATATCCCTTTGCCCCTAGAGCAATAATGATTATGATTACCATCAGAAAAAATGTCTACCATTTTAGAAAATACAAAATACGCTTTCCTCGCGGAGCATGATCTCATCATTTTTACTTCCTAAGCTGGCTTCCATCTTTTTCTTTATCTCTTTGCAAAGCAATCAACTCGAGCAAGCTGTTGAGGAACCACAACAAGAAAGTCCAATAAAGTACGTAAACTTGATGGAAGTCTTTTTGGAAGCACGGAGCTGCAGATCTAAATCACCCAGAAGACTGTTGTGCGTAAAAAAGAGTGCACGTAGAATAACAACGATTAGCAAAGGAAGAGCAAAGAGCGAGGGTGAATAATGAGCATGCAGTAGACACATGAAGTGAACAAAAAGTATTTTGTAAATAGGAAAACTTAAGAATTGAGGAGGATGGGGTGCTGATTACATATTATTACATCCTCCAGTCCCTGAAGTCGTAAAAATCCTTCTTGTCTTGATCTCCTCCATCATCCCACCCAGGACAAAATAAAGCAGATTCATTCTGCTTAGAGCATAAACTAGAATTATATAGCTGAAGGTTTATATGCGCTTATAACCATCGACCAGATGCGTCATGAAAGACTTGTTTTCATAGATGCTTTTATTATTCCCAAAGAAGACGAGTACTCATCTCTTCATCATCATCATTTTTATCATCATAATATAACCGTTCTCTTAGACAGATAGTCACAAGTCTTTATCATTGCACGGGCACAATATGAATGAATAAAGCGGGCACATCACCCGTTTTTCACTATATTCATTCATTGCATGCGCTGAGAATATGAAATCCCTTGCCATCCTTCTTCTGGTTAAGAGAAGACCTATGCTCTGAAGAAGTCAAGCAAGGAACTTTTAAAAGCACTGTGTTTTTGTCGAATGCAATCTGTTGAGACGTGGCTGGAATACGAGGTTTGATTATTATCTCTAAGATTATTCCACTTTTCTCTTTCCCTTTCAAGGGCATAAAGAAACGAATGAATGGAGTGAGGAGACAAAGTCCAGACATAAAAGAAGAAAAATTATGAAAAGAAGAGTAGATGACAAGTGCAAGTTCTATGTCAAGTGTAAAGTGAAAAAAACGATCATTATTTTTACTAATACTCGGCTGCATTGACTGTGTGTATGTGTGTGGCAATGTCTTGAGATTTTCTGATGCATGCGTTTTATCATTTTTGCATGATCATGGCATAATGAACTGCTTAAAGGAGAATAAAAAATTTTAAAATTATAACAACATTAATTCGTTGCCTTTGTGTGCCTGCTGGATTGAGATGCTTGTGGAAAAACTAGCAGTTGTCGTATTCTTTTATAATTTGTGTCATTCATTCATCAGAGTTGCATGCGTTTATTGTATACAGTAAAGTAGGCCATCGTTGAATCCATATTTCACAAAGTCAAACAACAAGAACTTATTATTAGTTAGACATGTATATCAATTGTAATACACTTGTGCGAATGATGGTAACAAATCGTCTACATGTATCAAAAAAGGAAGGAATTCGACTTTCAGTAGTTTGGCAGAAGCGATATGTTGGAACTCTGCCTCTGCTCCTTCGTGGATACAAGTGCAACACATTTATATGCTCAAACTGAAAATTTATGAATCCTTTTTGCTCAGAACTAAGCACTTTCATTCATTTTACATCAAAGCCACTCTCAGTCAAAAACGACACGTAGGCAGTTACATATCCAATAATCTCGGGGGTGGTGGTGGTGGTGACTATAACTGAATTGTATGTTCATGTCATTAAAATGAGTCGCCTGTTGGCCCAAGCAGAGTAACGAGGATGAAGAATAGAGGGGAACATTGAGAAATAATACGACTTTACTATAAATGGATTTTATATGGAACATCTTATGGGTAGTAAAACGCTGCCAAAAACTTGATGGAATGCGTATGAATGGATGGAGAGCAAATGATAAATCGTACAAGATTTCATTTCTTTCGCGTGTTTCGTCGCGTAAGCAGATACACCACCACAGATTCCTTTGCTTCCCCATCTGAACGGCAAGGAAGAGAACAGCAAAGACGTGTTTTGGTGTGTGCTATCTGCAGGCGTCACCGTCACCCCTCTCAGGAGAGAAGATGCAGAGAAGAGGAAAAAGATGTGTGATGGAGTGAGCAACAATCGCATAAAATCCCAGATGGCTTTGCCTGTAGCTGCCTTTCACGATCCTTTCGTTTTGTCGTTTGGTTTTCCAGGATTCTTGGGGAAAGTTACAATGTAGCGATGTACGTGTGTATAAGTGGTGGTATGGTTGAATGATGATGGATTCAGTCACCAAACCAGACCCAAAATGAAGGAGCAAGGGAAGAATTGTTGAGAGAGGAGGAGGGAGAAAAAAAATGATATGATCGTCGTCCTCGACTATAATAAAATCATGTTCAATCCAACAACTATTTCCCTGTATTATAAATGAATTGATGGTGAGCAACGCCTGTCTGCTCGATGGAGTTCTCCCTGAATGCAAACGAGGACAATAAAAATATTATAAGGGCTGGAGCTGGATTTTTCGTAGCTTTAGGTATACTCTTCTGAAGTTCTGTAGATGCAGAGAACAAGTGAACTATAAAGGCATGTGAGCAAAGTGATGGAACAGAGCAGATGCTCTCATTTAAAAATAAAATGCATTCCGACAATCTC
>JAQIXX010002910.1:0-22011 GCA_034700605.1 Willowsia nigromaculata
GATACCACACTTGTGGCGGATGTGGCAAAAGGGGAGGAGAGAAGTTTGAAAAGCTTAGCCTGGACAAATGTCCAATTGATTGCTTTCATGTGTCTTATGCACTTCTATCTAACGAAATTAGATATCTTATGCTCGTAAGCCTAAATTTTTTATTTACATCTTTTTTTAAATGCTTGGAAATTTATATTGAAGAATGTTTGATTGATTTGCAGACTGATGTTCATGCCCACGAATTCCAATCTAAGATTTTTTGATCTGCTCACAAATGTCATTGTAGCGGACTTCTTTGTCAAATATGGAACCATAATTGTTAAAACGCTCATTGTTGCTTTACCAGGGAGTGTACTGGATTTTTATGACAGGGTATGCAAAGTTATTTCCATGATATTTCGTGATTACATTTGCTTTCATGTTTATGGTGGATATATATTTTTTCGCAGGAAAATGTCTACAAATTTATCGAAATGTCCTCCCAACTATATCGAAATCTGCTCCCTCTTCCAGTTTGGCTCATTCATTTTACAACGGCATACTCCTTTTTGTCATTCATACTGTCGATTTTCGGAATTCTTTATGCCATTTGCAAAATTACTAGTACAAGTTTCCGAAATCGCTTAAAAAACTGGTTGGAATCCATTGAAATTTTGAAGGAAACCAAATGGAAAAAGCTGTCATCGACCTTCGTAGTGCTAGAGGACGATGCTACTACAATCGATATGGAACTGAAGGATGAAAATGATGTAGATTGTGCCATTTGTTACAGTGACTTTGTAAATCCGACAATGCTTAAATGCAAACACGTGTTCTGTCAAAAATGCATTACCACTTGGTTCAAGTTTCAAAAACCAACAAAACATACGTGTCCACTGTGTTGCTCTGTAGTTATTATTGAAAATGTACTTCAATTTAATGATGGCTCAACACTTTCCAAAATTATACATCTTTAAAACTTTCTGTCATAATTTCTCTTAATACCCCATTTATACAAATATACAATAAAAACACAAAAAGTAAATTTAGATCAACGATAGGTAGATGATTTTACTTCATGATTTCTCTGATGCCGATTTCTCGCATCAAGTCTATTGAATGCCCTGTCACAGTAATTGCAGCGATATACTGCAGTATGACTTTTTACATGTCTGGTAAGTGTAGACGCTGTGCCACACACTGCTCCACATCGATCACAAATGTAAATTTGCGTCTTTTTTTTACTCTCCTGTTTCCTATCTCCTTTGTTCTTTTTTCTATACCTTATCGCAGCAAGACGATTTAGTTCACGTTTGCGCTGTAATTTTTTAGCCATGGCATCACCCTCCGCCTTCATGTCACTTCCACTACTGCTTAAAAGCTTGAGTTTGATTCCCGTCTGTTCTTCGTTGCGTCGGGCTACTTCAGCCATCTGCTTTACATCTTCGGGCGATAAATTTGTCGAGAGACTGGTTATTCCTTCGATAGCTTCCTGAACATGAACGTGACTGGACGCCTCAATGATCACAAAACCTGTGTGGATGTTACTGCGTTAATGCAAAGTTTAGTTTTAAATGTATAAATGTTAACTCACCTTTAATGGCTGCTGCTGCAATAACACTTATTATTCGCAGAGGCTTATTAGTTTTGGCACAGGTGGTACCCTTCCTCATCAAATGATGACATGCACTATTCTCCTCACCCAACCGACACTTGACAATCCACGCACTTGTATTCCTGGCAGAGCGCCCTCTAAAATACGGGTAAAGCTTCCCATCCATATCTTTGATTTCTTCTGGAAAGCTTGTCTAGAATAGCCCCTTTATTTTAAAATTATACTCAATTTTCTTGCAGTCTCAACGGGAGGAAGGTCTTTTTACAACTGTTCTTGAGAGTTCAACAAGATAATGGTTATACATACACAGAAACATTTCAACACAAATCTTATGGAATTAGAGATAAGTGGTCGTCACACATTCAAAATGAATAGGACTTGTGTACCATTCAGATATGCATTTCAGTTTTCCCAAGTTTATACGTTGTACCTATATGTAAGGAAAATTACAAATTTTACGTTAAAAAAGTATATTATACGACAACGAAGTGCGGGTTTTCAAATTGAATTATGTTGAATTTTATTATTTGGTATATTATTTTTCACATTCTCGGTTTCACAGCTTGTGATGGTCTCGATTGCATCAATCAAAAAATGAATAACGCTATAGCATTAACTTTTACGTGGTAATTGGATGGCCCTTAGAAGGGTATTTTTCCTAGCTCACTCGCTCAATGAATCAGTCGACGACGCTTCACACAAGCCTCTAGATCTTGGTTTTCCTTCTTCGTTGCTTGTTGCAACACTACCATTTTTATCTTGCACGGACTCTCTTTTCTTTGTAACGACTGGCAAGTCTGGAGTACCTTGCTTCACTTCTTTCAATGACTCTTTGTGCTTCTAGAATATCAGGCATAGGAACGTCTTCACCGTAAAGTAATTCAAACTCCTCATCTTCGCATATTTGAAGGCTGTGTCTTACTGAATCTTCAGTCTGGCGAACAGTTTGCTTATTATGACACATCTCTTTCATCTTTAGCAATTCATGGTTTTATTTAACCTGTGAGGTCACAAAATGGGAAAACCTGGACCTTCTGGGGTTATCGATTTGGAGACAGAAAGAAATTTGGTTGTTCCGAGGAGGAGTGGAAAAAGTACTTGGCTGTAATCCGTAATAGTGGAAGATTTTTAAGCTCATCTTAAGTCGTTCAATGTGCTTATATCAGCATCAGTTAATGATTTTTAAATGCTTGTATTGATTTTGTGCTATGGTTGAGCCGCAAAAAACAGGATTAAGGTGAGTTATGTAAAATTATTCTTGCAAATGTTGCTAATTCTTTTGTATTATTTCTTAACAGGAAGAGACGCCAATGAAAACATTGTAAATATTCTGCTGCCCGTACTAATCAACTAAGAGACCACTACTCATGAAAGCATGATACGAGGGGTCCACCATTACCTTTTCATTCACCATCAGAAGTAAAAACGCATGCCAGTTCTGTTAGCTTGATGGTTTATATAATACGTGTATTTGCTGAGTATTTGTAATAAATGTGTGGATTTCAACGAAATAATACTTAAAAATTATTGCTTCTCATAATTTTCTTGAAGAAATTCATCTCGTCTTTTCCATATTGCTGCCGTTCTGCGTAAACATTTTTGTTCCGATTCATGCATATAAATATGCATCACAATTCACGTCACAGAAGAAAATACTACATTCGGTTAGAGGACAGACAAAATTGGCATAATTTTTCATATATTGGAAGATGCAGACAAAGGAATTTATAGCATAAAGAAAAAATGGATGACTATGCGTAGTGGTACGGGAATACGATAAAACGGAAAATTAGCAAATGTGATTTTCAATATTCAGGACTAAGCATTGGGCAGGCGACTTGAAGGCCCTATTTCTTTTACATGTACTTTTACACGAAGGAAAACACAATTGGTGCTTCTTCAACGTATCTAAATAGTAAATCATTATGGTGTACCTTATGTCAATTTCTGTCAGTAATACTTAAGTACAACTGCTGCTTTAATGCTGTTTTATTTCTTCATCACACAGAAACATATTTATAGCAATGATTCAAATAAAGTTTGAAATACATAATTATGCAATCAAATTGCTCTTGCTACGTTTAAGTAGTAACTATAGTATTAGTTAATTTGATTGATACAGTCAACTCATGATTCACACTAAAGGGTCATGAGTTCCCTACAAAGAAGTATAATGATGACTTATGATTTTCCACATTTTATGCTTTTGCGACAAAATTAGCAAGACCAACATTTTATCATATTCCAATACTCATGTCATGAAAAATTTTAGCATTAGACTAAATACCAATGAACTAGAGCAAGTGTGCTATGTATTTTTATTTTATTACGGCAAAAAATCGCGCTCAAACATGACATTACGAAAGTCGTAAGCCATTTAAAAATCTCAATTAAATATCGTAAAGATACATTAATACAAATAAATAGATCTCTATTATGAGCTACATTGTCACTTTAGATTTAAATACGCCAATAAGTAAAAGATTATCATTTTAAATTGTTGTTCCTACATTACATTGCTAAACTACATAATCTGTAATTAAACTGTTGCTTTACCATTTAATCACCTAATCATCAGTTATTTTCATTTATGCTAAAAATGATTAGTATAATTTAGACATGATATACCTCATCACATCTAGTTGTAAATGATCGGTTTCAAATGAATCATTACGCAGACTAGCGAACATTTTACTTGAAAAATATCACAAAAACTACCTTTTGTATATTTGCACAAAAATGAGATATAGGTATCACAAACGACAAACTCGCAAAGATACTATCTATTTTTTCAAATCACGTAATTCGTCAAATAATATTGCGACACCCGAAAAATATAATAATGAATCGAGGAATGTGATTCGCAGGTAATTCTCAAATTGCAACAAAGATTTTGTTTTAAAAATAAAAAATATCCTTTATCTCTATCATGACCTACATTGTCATTGATAAATTATCGTCGGTATAAGTCTCCCGATTGCTGTAATCACTGGTTTGGAGAGTAAATTCCCATCTTCCCACCCAAAAGTCATCCACGGGTAATAGCTGCATGGCGAACTGCAATCATAAGAAGGTAATAATTGATTAGAATCACATGTATATCAAAACTCACAGTCACATCTCTAACATATGTAATTGTCAAAAGTACTTACATTTAATCTGGCAACCCTTCGTTGAAATACTTTCCAACTAGTTGCCGGATATAAGACTGAAGCAAGAATGATGCTCTAACGAAAACTAGACCATCCGTTTTTATACCCAGATACCTTACAAATGCCATGCATCTGCATCTCAATGATGCGTTTGTCGTGAGAGTGGTAATTGAAAAACAAAGCACAATAGTACCAGACAATCTATCAATTGTCTTTGCTCCTTTGTCTTTTCACGAGTCTGCATAATCTAGAAAAACCAGTTTTAACTTCTATTGTTTGAGACATTTTATGGGATTCGGGTCAAAAAGAAACAATAATTTAAGCCCCTCCCTGACCCATAATCCCTTTGCTGTAACGACAGAAACATGAGCACTATTCCAATATGTAAACCGCACAATCACTTTATTGATGGATGAGGAATTAAATAATATACGACTCGTCAACTCCTAATCAGAGTATGACTAATACTAAAGCATTCCATAAATTTCTCATGATCTTTATTGTTTTTACATACTGATAATGATTGATCGCAAACTTTTAAAGCACTAGTCGCACAGTCGCCCTATCAAATAAACAGTGAAAGTAGTGCATCACACTATCAAATAACAGCTAAAACACGATAACAACGAGAAATATGTTTGTGGATTAAAAAATTTGCACTCACGATGAAGTTTTGAACTACCTAATTAATCAAAAGAGATAATTTCATTTTTTGATGTGAAGTAATGTAGCAGTTCCTCAAAAGCAATAAATACTTTTCGTTAGTGAGGTACATTTGGGATAAGCTTACCACGAAATATCCATTTCCCATAAAAGGCTCACCGTTCATTGCTTGTTCAAAATGCGATAATTAAACTGCACTGTCAGTGTGCATGAAAACTAGTAAGACTCCAAAAAATATAAATTAGTGATTGGATTTTTATGTTGTGTGAAGCTTTGTTATCTTTTCAGACAGACACCAATTTAACAGAAGAAATACAGGAAACTTATGTAGAACGAAAAGGATTACATGAACTGCTGCTAATATTCTGTTTATCATTTTACTAAAAGCAGATTTTTGAAACACATTGATTTGTACAGAGCTCGACGATAATGAAAACAGTATCTGTTACATTATACTCATCGTTGCAATTATCATGACACAATAGATAGATAGCTTCATAGCAATATTTGGTGCAATTATTAGCATGTAGATTAATGTTTTCATGCAGGAAATGAAGGTTGAAATATATTTATGAAATCTAAGTTACACGGTACAATTCTAGTAACCACGAATATACTATAAATATGCATGCTAATCAAGTTCATTCGCCTTGTCATACAACCAAATTTGATAAAAAAAACTATATGAGATTATAATAAATGCTTATTTGTTCGATTTCTTGCTTACCGATTTATTATGCAGCAAAGCGTTCATCTATTCTTATATTGCTATTTAATTATATAATGTTCAATTGAAACATCTTAATTTTTTCAAGGTACTAATTGTTTATTGTGGAAGTATCACTTAATAAACTAGTTAATACAAAGCCCCGTAACCTACCATTTACTTTGTGCTGCCATGGGAACCAATAATAACTTGCCTATTTTCCCTGATGGGCATTACACTAAATGAATGCTTCATTTTACACGTCTTGAATGTGGACTTGCCATTTGCAAGAAAATGGGTGGTCAAGAGAACTACATATTACACAAATTTCCCACCTACTTTGTATTCTCTCACCATTAAACCGTTCGGTTAATACTTTGTAACTGTAAGTAATTTTGCTACACTGCTTACATTTCATTCTGGCTACTCTTCGTTGAATATATCCAGCTAGTTGCCAGGTAGTGAATGGAAAAAGAAGCACAATAGCACAATTGAAAAATAAATATATGTACTAAGCACAAGTCAACTAGTTTCCAAGACTTCCTATAAAGGATTCATATCATACAATCATTCATAACAATACACCCTATAGATTAGCAGGGAGGAGCTTGAAGAATATTAGTGGTTTCTCTTTTATCCATTGCTAATGCCATAATCGAGTGCATGATCATGCATTCTATTTATAACTCGCTTGTATTTTTTAAAAATATATCGAAACAAAGGCTTCAAAGGCTATTGCAGTTTTCATTAAGACTCATTCGCTATCTTTGTTATTCTGAACAATCGAAGTACAGCAACAGCTGCACGCAAAAATCACAAAAATATTCTCTTTTAGAAAGTAAATTAAGGATCAACGAGTTTACAATTATTTGCTTTATTTCAAAAGTAATGTTCAACCTTTTTCCCCTTTTAACCCAGCCTCAGGGTCTTTCAAATAAATTTTGACGAGTAGCTATTATTTGCTTGCCTTCACCACACTTTAGCTGCTTGAATGCTGCATATGGCAAAAAATTAGGTGATGTGATGAGACCAATATAAGCCTTTTGATATAACGAATCGTAAAATACTACCAGAAAACTTAACCAATTTAATGTTATATGCTACGATTCTTATTTTTTCCAACACTCCTTCTAAGGTTTTGTACATTAGAAAACACATGCCATATACTTGCTTGAGACCTTTTAAAGATTAAAGTTGTGCTCTCACATTAACACCTGTGGCCTTCTTAATATTTGGATTGAAATGAGAAACGACGATAATAGAAGGTACATTTTGTTTACCACTCCTTCATGAAATGCCAGTTATGCCTGAAAATACAATCATTAAAAAAGGATTTTCCCACAATCGCATTTATGTAAAAACCGTAGTTACTTTAGAATTCAGTAGAAAACCTTTTGCAAAACTTCTGTCCTTTCCAGCACCGACTCAATCGTTATTTCTAAATATATTAATAACCCATATGCAATAAATTATATAGTTGGTATAATAAAACTTTCTCATGAACAAAATAGTATTGGTATTTGGGAACAGCTTGAGTAATATAAAATGATAGAAGGAAGATACATCGGAGTATTTTATCATGAATGCAACGCAGAAAAACAAATAATAAATTTTATAACTCTGGTTATTTAATTCACAGGAAACTATAATAATACACATTATCATTCTTTTAATGCCTTGTAAACAAATGATTTACATTAGCATGCCAGTTTACATATATTTCATGATTTTCATTATTTTATTATGTATACTACAAACAAATCGAAAACTTTTAAAAAGCCAAATTACGAACTATCTGCGATGAGACATTAAGAAGATAACTATCATAAGAAGCCTCCAATAGTTGGCAACCACTAAAACAACGATTAAATTTATGTAAGCTAAACATGATATACCTCATCACATCTACATGTAAAAAACCTGCTAACTTCATTTAAATAATATTTAATTTGTATAAACGTCAGTGTAAAAATAATCTATTATTATCATAACAAACATCGCAAAAGAAACTAATCCTTTCACTTGGACTGGTTGGTTTTTGGATACTTATAATCACTCAAATCCTACAAAACTCATTGAGTAACTTAAAAATAAAAATATGTTTTATCTGTATCATGAGCTACATTGTCAATGATAGTACACGCAAAACTTGTTAAACGGTTGGTTAAAGGCCAATATATAGGATTTGGTCCCCCATGGTCTGGTCCAAGAGTCATCCTCAGGTACTAGCTGCATGGCGGCCTGCAATTATGATAAGGTAATTATTGATTAGAATCACAGGTGGATCAAGACTCACATTCCCATCTCAAATTACATTAAATAGAGGCAATACGATAGATAAGTAATTTGTGAAAAGTGCTTACATTTCAACCTGGCCAGCTAGTTCCTGGATGTAAGACTGCAGCAAGAATGATGCATTAACGAGGACTAAACTATTCGTTTTTATACCATCCAGACGAAGCGTTTATCGTGAGAGTAGTGATTGGAGAAAAAACAAAGCACAATAGTACCAGACAATCTAACCATTTAACAAAATCACTGTCATGCACATGCGTTTATTATGCATATAGCACCGTGAATGCGTTGTGTTATGACAGTTAAAGTTGCAATTCATTGTCTGGTTGGTTTCTTGGTTTGGGTTAGCATGAAACAAGGTCTCTCCTTGACCCATAATCCCTTTGACACGACTGAAACACTTAAAGTATTCCAATATTTTAAAAGCACAATCATTCTATTTATGACACCACAATTGACAATTAAACACATATGGAGGGGTAAAATCCTATTTTTCACAATGCGTACTGGTTTGTTGTAGAATAAAATTCTTTCGACCGTTACTAACAGCTACATAAACTGAAGCAGCCGCGTTGTTCATTCTTGTTTTCTAATACAAATATCAGCCATGCTACGTTAAGAAAGAGAAATGTTTGCTGAACCCTTCATTTGCCCTCAAGATGACGTGTTTTACGCTTAGCCACGGGAATCGGATAAATGCTCACTGGAGATATTATCAGTTACAACCTCATAAAAGCCCTAAACCAATACTCCGCCCTTGTTCGTAATAATAGGTAGATAAAGAGCTCTCAAACATAACAACCACTTAATGTGAGTCACATCGGGGATGTCATAAAATGTACCGGTTAATGATATTTGCTCTGCTTAGAAACCATAACGTTTAGGTTACATTATGATGATTGGTTCTCATACGCTACCTTTCAATTAATTAACACATATAGATTTTTAGAATCTTCCATTTAATTTGCCCATAAATCTATGAGCATCTTATACTTCATCAACTTATAATTATAAGTTATTAGTTACCATCACGATAACGTTGAATGTCCACTTAACTTGTTTGTCCATTTATTAGAGGAATAATCAGTTAGAACTTGGTTGTGTTCACTGCTGATATATTTTCCGTCTTACGATATAAGTATAAATGGATCTCAATTATCAAATATCTGCACGAAGAATTTTTTTCAGACATTAACCAAGACTATACTATCGCATTAATATGATGGTAGGGTAATTGTTACTACCGCATGCTAATAAAGATTTTTTGTATTTTCATGTACTTTCATTTGAATGTTGCCATACATTTGATTCGCAAAAACTCGCATGAAAAAAATATTTAAGCATAAAATATGCTGATATCTAGTACGCAGCAAAGCATTCATCTCATCTCATTACGAATTGTTTATTTTTCACAATTATTTGAAGATTCACAAATGAATTATAGTACAAGACACAAGCTGTGCTCATCAGATTAGAAACTCTAACTGATTTAAACGATACAACACACATACTTTGTTCATGGTAAATATCATTGCCTTAAATGCCACTGAAAATGTCAAAAATGTCTCAACTGAAAGGGCCTAGATACAACAAAAACCTATAAACTTTCTGCATTCCTATGGGAACCATTCATATCGGGGTAATTTTCCATGTTGGGCTTTACAATGGTGTGGTTGAAAACAATTTTGGACGGAGACTGTATGAACAATGTAGATTTGCCCTTGCAAGATTTTACTTTACTTTTACTTGCCCTTGGCAACGGGTTTTAATCCGTGACTATCTGTATGTCCAGCTACAATCATGAATACGTACTTCAAAATAAAGTAAATAGAGAAATATGTGCAGATGAAAGATTAAAGCCAATACATGCGAAAAATGCATCTTTATCTCAATGAAGCATATATGATGAGAGTAGTTTTGAGGGGAAAAAGCACAATAGTTCCATTTATCAATAAAAATATGACCTAAGCACTGTAGTCTATTGGTATCCAAGATTTCGTATAAACGATTCCATTGTGTATTTACTTTAAGATATGTCATCTTTTGAAACATGGTACCGTTTACTACAACCATATCATCTAATCACTCATGATAATGCCCGTTTAAATATTAACGGATAAACGCGAGGGGAAGGAGCATTAAGAATATTAGTAGATCACAGAAACGAATAGTAATATTGCGATATTAGTTATGCACCAGAAAAAACTAATTGTTTCACCTGTTTTCCTGAGAACCTTCGTAGATATTTTCTGTGCTTTCTTACTAATCCCATAATCAAGTGCATGAATCCATTTCGTGTTGATTAGCAAATAATTTTTGCATGCAAAAATCACCAAAACATTAATTTGCTTTATTTCAAAAATGACAAAAATGTTAGATGATGTGATGAATGAATTGACAAACACATTTTAGTAGATGAGACAAATATAACATTGTATTGGGTTATCTAGTAAATTTAAACTTATATGCTACGCATCTTTATATTTTTTTAACACTCATAATCAGTTTTTTTACGTATAATGAACCTGTATTTTCGTGTTTCACATGAAATCATAACATCATTGAAACCATATGGTTATTTATTTTTCAAACAAATCTTACTGCAGAAGAAAATAAAGGTGTAGCTGCTGGCCGCGATTATAATGGCATAGTTTGACCGAAGACGCTGTCCAAAGGCTAAAAAGCTGATTTAATTCCTGGACACGAATGGAATGGACACTTGCCAATTTCATAGTCCTTCTCTTAACCATTTTTTATACATAACCCTAACGTTAAGATAAAATTATTTTTTTAATTTGTACCAAAAACAATATTTCTACAACCATGCAAATTTAACTGATAGCCGTTAAGTTTAATTCTACAATTTTGTGCAATTAGTAGCAAGTAGATTAATGTTTTCGTGATAGACAAATGGTTGAAATATACTTATCAAATTCACTGACACATAATATACCACTGTCTTCTTGCTGAGTAATTTTTTAATCGATAATCTTAATAAAACCATCTCACTGCTATAATATGCAAAATTACGAATGTGAATATGCTTCTGCAACCTTCAAATCTTTATAACTCCAAGTTTAAATTTACCATAAATGCTTTGCATAAAGCATAGTAAAATTAGTAGCTACTTGTTATGCTCTGATTGATTGTCTTAATGTAATGTATTCATTTTCACCGATATATGTTTTACTAGTATTGGATAATTTGTATAATCTTTCATTGGCTGAACATTTAAGATGGCTCTTATCATCAAACATCTTTTGCTGATATAAGATACGTTCATAACAATACACCGTTAAATGCTCATTATCTTTCATGTGATAATGTTCCATTGATTATCTTTGTGGTTTTACCACATACATATTTACTTCCTATTTTAAATGACTGTGCGAAGAAATGCGATTACATGAAGCATGCATAAATCTCCAGCGTTATTAAATACTTTTGATTCTTTCTTAGGAACAGGGTTTGTGACCATGATGCAAACAAAAATATGATAAAGGAAGGCTGCAAATCAGAAGAACAATATTACATGTTAACATTATTTTAATACATTGTAAACAAATGATTTACATTATCATGCCAGTTTACATTGATTTGATTAATTCCAATATTTGCGTCTGCACACAAAAAGGCAAATCGTGAACTTTGTAAAAACAGTGCATCTTAGATCATCTTGATTCCCAAACAAATACAGAACTATCATAAATAGTCTCCAACCACTAAAACAATTAGTAAAGTTATCTAAACTAAACATGATATACATCATCAAATCTAGTCGCAAGAAATCCGCTTACTTTCTTTTGTATAAAAATTTAACTATTTTGTACGTATGTAAAAAATAAGATTGGATAAGCACTGGTTCACCTGTTCTGATTACTTATTGTCAATTCAGTCATTTAATACAGGAAACAATTCTGACACTAACTTAGTATAGAGTTCAAAAATATCGAATGAAAACATTCTCGAATTGCGAGAAATAATATTGTTTTTAAAAATGAAAATATCTTTTCTCTATCATGAGCTACATTGTCATTGATAAATAATCGTCTAAAAATGTCCCGAATTGCTATAACGCATGGTTAGGTGGGTAACAGGCCCCCGTCTGCTGGTCCAACAGTCATCCTCAGGTACTTGCTGCATGGCCAGCTGCAATCAAAAGAAGGTAATAGTAATCATTTGTTAGAATTAAAGGTAGATCAAAACTCACAGTCATACCTCAAATTAAAGTAAACAGAGAGAATAGGCTAAATATTTTGTAAAAAGTGCGTACATTTCAATCTGGCTACTCTTAGTAGAAATATCTCCAGCTAGTTCCGGGCTGCAAGACTGAAGCAAGAATGATATCAAAACGAGGACTTAACTATCCCTATTTATACTTGCGGAGATGTGAAAAAATGCAATGCATCCATATCCAAATGAACCATTTTTATCCTCATAGTCGTCATTGAGGAAAACAGAACACTTAGAATAATGCATTCCATTGTGTATTCAATATAAGATTCGTCTAAATGTAAGTTCTGAAAACGCTTTACATCTTCATCACAATAAAATTACTCAAACGCGATGAAAGAAATTTGTTATTCTCCACAATGGAAGTGGTCACCATTGACACTGGTTGAAGGTCACTGTATTTACATAATTTTACCACGCAGTTCTTTTGAGACCCATTTCTCAAGGAACAGCCTCTTCTTGTATGAAATGCCATCATTGACTGAAAAAACGGGAAATATTGGGATAGGTGCCGGCAAGACATAAATAATATAAAAATGATATAAAAACGGAATATCTGCGCGAGTTTTGCTTTTTGTTACACTTTAAATAAAGAAGGTTTATCTTCTTTAATCACCCACTTGGTTGAATGTTCTCTAACTTCGATATGCTGTTAAAGATTATAATAGTTATGCAGATGAGATAGGTAATGTAGGTAAAATTTCATTAATGCATAAATCGTTCGTATTTTCAATTTTCGGTCAACTACACGCATGGACTCGTGTTAACAATTGCACTCTCATGCTATTTAGTTCACACTTGGTAACATACCATTCAAACCAATCAGTAAATAATTTTTGTGCATAAATTGTGGTAAACAATGATATATGTTTTTACATTGTTAAGCTACAGACTCTGGCAAAAATTAAAGATTAGTAAAATATACACGATTCCTTACAATCATGAAAATGTTCAAACCTGTGAGATTTATTACCAATATTTGGTGCAATTGGTACGAAGTAGATTATTCTTGTCATTGACAGAACGAAAGGTTTATATTATACGAAGAATTTAATTCAAACGATATGCCGCAAGAGTAATAATATACGTATAAAAGTTACAGAAGCAAATGCTAGCCTAGCATTTCGCACATAATGAATAAAAAATGCACTTATGTTTAAGAGCGGCTGGAGACAACCTAAACGTATGTAATCATGTACCTTGTGCATCAGCATGAGGGCATAGCTTTTTGTTTGACGGATTTCCATTTTTTTTAAACACATTTAATTTTAAAGAATAAATCAACTTTTCCTTACTCGCTAGCACATTGAGGAAATTATATATTTTTGTACGATCAGTGAGTAAAGCAATGAAAAAGTTATGAATCTTATTACTCAAATAAAATCACTCCGACCACCTTTGAATGCTTACAGATAAAAATGCATAACCAAGCCTTCTCATGTACGAAAAGCAGATCCACTCAGTTACTTATCTTCAATGGTTTAAGTCCAGAAAATGGGGCAGATGCCACTGGATACAATAGCTTAACACTGCTTCCTTTGTTCTCTGCATCGATTGAAGGAGAAAAGGGAGTAGCCTTACATTCTAATTCACAATCAAGAGATGGCTATTTCAGATTTCCCTTTACAATGGATTGCAAATACACATTTACATTGTAAAGTATCTGAACAAAGCAACCCAACACAACAATAATGCATGATGGAAAACGTTATAAGCAAATACTTAACATTACTTACATGACAGCCAATATATAATGTTACTTGATTTGCATATGTCATGTTTTTTAAGTTTCAACATTCGTTTGTAAAAAGCAAGTTTGTACTTCAGGTAGAGCTTGAACAGAACTATCATATGCAATAATTTATGGGTGATAGTGACATATACAAAGCATTTTTTAGGCAATTTAACACGATAATATCAGGAGTCACAAACAAAACACCTGTCAAACGAAAAATATTTAGATACCCATGCCACTCGTTCCCTCTTTTGAATGCGTGTAATGGATTTGTTATGAAATCGGCTTTAAAATATTTGATGGTTATTTGTTGAAAGCAACATGAGCAATTTTCGCACAGTCTATAACAGTATTGAAAGGTGAAAACTTTAACACCAATGTTTGGCGCAATTACCATGAAGTAGATTACTCTTTCAAGCATGATGACAAACGAAATCATTGTAACTTTGAACACACGCTCAAGTTAATTCATTGACCATCTTATGCCATTTTTGGTTTACATCACTAGGTGAAGTTAAACCTTTAAATGGAGACTACTAATAATTTTCTTTCACGATTTCCAGTGAACACTGAAAATCATATATTTTTATTTGAGTAAAGCAACAAAACAGTTATGAATCTAATTACTAAAATAAAATCAATCCGACCACCTTTGAATGCTTTTAGATAAAAATGTATTTTCTGTTTCCATAACATGTTGCAAGTAATTTAATTTCTATCAAGTTCTGCAGAAACGCGTGCATGATTTCTTACGGCAAACATATGTTCTCAATTTCTTAAGAATTTTATTAATCTGCTATGCATAACTGTTTCTCATACCAAGCCTTAAACGCTTGAAGATATCATTCATACACTGAGTCATTTATCTAATTCACTGGAGACAATAGCAGTGCATGCATGAATGCTTGCGTTTAAGCTCATGTATTGACCATGTATTGGTTCAAGGAGAAAACGAAGTGGCCTTCTTCATGCTACGTTATGAAATAGAGACCGCAGAAGCTGTTGAACACAATGACATGTTGAGAAAGAGAGAACAAAAAGCTCACAACGATTTTTGACTTTTCCGTATCCAGTTGCCTTCTTATTATTGCTAAAAGTCAAAAGATATGGCCAGTCCAAATATCACTAAAGAGGATTCCAAATTCACGGAAATGAGAAGTAAATTGATTTCTCAGATGGAAACGATTAAGTGTAAAGGTGTATTAATTTGGAAGATGAAGACCAATCCAGAGTATTATATATTAAATTCGTTGATTAATGAAGTAAGTTCAATATGTTTGGATGACGAATTTAGTATTTCCCCGCATTGTAATTTCATTTATAATGAATTGAGCTTTGTTTCATAATATAGGTACTGAAAGTGTATGACATGGAAAAAATATATTTAAGTGCTACAACCATTCAGGCACATCTTCTGCAAAACGTGAGAACATCCAATGCTTTTCGCAAGATTGACGAGGACTTTGTACAGTTACGCGGAGCACTCAAGGAATTCTCGACAAACGCAAATAAGACTCAACAAAGTTTCAACAATTTTTTTGATTATATAGGGCCTTTCTTTTCATCATTGCTGAAGGTTAAAGATGAGTTAGATGGTGCTGAAACCATTGATGCCCTGCAAAATATCAAATTTCCTAAATTAAACGGGTATGGATTTTTCAAAATTCCAAAAAACCTTTTTCCAACAAACGTGATAACAGTGAAATCAAATTTATTTGTGACGCTCATCGTGTTGTGCGATTTAGGCTAAATGAAATGGAAGACATGGAGGTTTATTTGCGTGTTGACGAATGGAGAAAGTTGGATCTATCCCGAAAATATGGAGATATACTCGCAGCTATGGAATGTCTTTGTCAATATCTTTAAAGTTGGACCGTAGTGTATTACTGACAAATGATAACTGCCATTAAATTTTTTATTACGCACTTATTTCTGGCGCCAAGACACCATTTCACATGTCATCCTAATTGCAAAACTTTCACAAATGCTAGTTTGAGGCAAAAGTCTATGAGCACTTTTAAGTCATCACTTTATGAAAAACTTATATTTTATAGAATCTTAAAGACATCACTGCATACAAAGGATTTATCATGTTACACCAATAATTCCAAAATTGAATTGAGAAATGCCTTTAACACATTTGATGACATGATGCAGTCTCACCCCGGTTATGAAGAGAACAAAACATCCATATTATTATCCCACTCAGCCTGTCCACCTGCATATAAGCCTAAATGCAAGGAGTGGCTATGCTGCATAAACCATGCCAACGGGATATATGCTCATTAATGTAGAAAAATGTCATTATTAAAATCACTTGTCAATGTCACAAGGTACCGTGGGAATAGTCCGGAAAGGTTATTAAAATGTAAATATTAGTGAGTATTTGGGAAGCACTCAGTCTTTCTGTCTCCTCATTCAACATCGATTTATCACCGAGAGAACATTTATTCATATATCTTTTCAAAATGATCTTTTTGTGCTTCTTGTTAGTGCTGCATTGCTTGAATAGCAATGCTGCAGGAGTATGTAGCTCTATTAAAAGTGTAAATGGATTTAATGAGTATTCATGTGCAGGATATGATTCATTTCCAGAAAACATTGAAGACCCAGCAAAAGTTCAAAGTCTGGATTTAAGTGATAAAGGAAACTTGTTAGTAAACATAAAAAATTACAGTTTAAAAGAGTCTGGTCTAACGGTTTTGAAGTTGCTTAATTTAAAAAACTGTACTGTGAAAACAATTGAAAAATTTGCACTAGCTGGAAAAAACAACATACAAGTGATAGACCTGAGTTTCAACTTCATTGAAACATTAGACCCACGTGTGTTTACTGGCTTGGATAGCTTACAAAGACTTATCATAAGGAATAACCCCATCAAGAGTTTTGCAGTTGGTGCCAGTTTTCCAAATCTTCGCAAATTGGAATTCCTGGACCTAAGTTCCTGCTCAATCAGTGATTTACCTGATTTTGCTTTTTATTATCTCAGCAATTTGGAAGTTTTGTACCTAAATAATAACAAATTAAGGACAATCAGTTGGCGGACATTCGAAAATAACGATCATTTATTGATGCTCAAGTTGCATGAAAATCCATGGAATTGCGATTGTAACATAGGGTTTTTTATGGACTTCATGCAAAAGAATCATTCAAAAATGTCACCAACGTATTACCAGCAAGCAGTGTGCAGTGACGTTCATTCTGTTAATAATGCATGGGCTGCGGTGACTTCAGAAGCAATGTTCTGTCCGCCAGTTGTCGCACCAATCGAATATACATGCATGGAAAGATATCCAATGCGGAAAATTATCTACATGAAATGTACATATTATGGACATCCGCAGCCCAACATTACATGGACAAAAGATGCAAGACCACTATTTTCAATGGGGCAAAATACTACAAACTTTCTTAACAGACGAGTTGATGATTATACGTATCATGACGTTACACAATTTCTGAGTTTTGCTCAAAAATTATACAACTATAAATACGTCAGTATGCTAACAATAGAAAATGTGACTGAATTAGACAATGGTGTTTACACGTGCACGGCTGATGAGACTGAAGGTCATCATTTCGTTATTACAGAGCCTATTTATATTAAAATTAGTGAAGTTAGCAACCCACATAAAAATCATCATAATCATCATTCTGATTGCAATGAGTCTCGAATTGGATTTGACATCACGGTGGTTTCTTTACTTTCTGTTTGTTTCATCATGATAACCATTATAACATACCGATTTATTAAAGAAGAGAGGTCACATCGACACAATTCCATCGCTTACAACGGAGTTATATTCCATCAGAGCCAAGCATCATCCAATAACATTAACACCAGCAATCCTATAAACCCAGCATTAGAACAACCAGAGGAAAAAGAAGTATCAACCGATGTACCAACAGCAGCACATTCCTCCTTCTAAACACAACTAATGACTCAATTACTTTCTCTATTGTTTTAATATTTACTATTTATTCCATGTAAATAAATTTACAAAAATACATTTAATCACCGTTATACAAAAAGCAGCATGTTTTGTCCATTTCGCCCGCTTTTACACAGCAACCAACAATGTCAAATGACCTTTGCATGAGAATAACAGTTCTACATATATATTACCATAAATCATAAAGCCATAAAATCACAAAAATAATATGCAGCTTAGCTCTACCAAGTTTCTGAATGAATGGTGCCGTTTATATATATGCATGTACAGCGTGACAGCCACAATGTCTGTTCCGTGACGACCACAATACCTAGCACCTTCTCTGCTACTTATCTCAAATACCATTACATGTTTCTCTATAAATACAGTCTATTTGGTTATAAGATTATTGAATAGTTACACAGTCCTCTTTTTATTATGGGACCACTACGACACTCGTCATGTTAATATAATGAAAAACTGCATTCTGCATATCCCATTCATTTTCACAGCCCGCTCTTCAGTTCCGGTTCTACTGGATTTGTTGTCGCATCATCTCTTACTTCACATTTTGCGCACAACGCTTTTACCATGCTGATTACTTATTTTTTCCGTGCATCACATGTATAAATCAAAAATATCATCTACGTAGAAGCGATGATGATGAAGCCTACTCTAAGCAGCATATTTTTTGAGAGCTGAGCATGACTTGGGTTTGCAGCCATACTTATGCTAATCATATCATGCCTAACTTGAATGAGTCAAGTGTGGAAAAATGTCAAGTATGTTTATTTTATACTTTGGTCTCCAAACCCTATATTTATTGCAGTTACATAATTTCTTACCAACTGCCAATTATGTGCATCAAGGTAATGACTAGTTCATAATATCCAGCTTCTTAAAATCCACTTCGATCACAGTGGTATGTAACGTAAGCTCTCTCTCGTGATTGTGAATAAATTAGCATATTTAAAAAAATAAAATATAAGCATATACCTAATTTTTTTTCAAATGCATAGTGCAAAATATCCAATCATATGAATGTTAAAAAATGTGAAATATGCTACAGGTATGTGTGTCGTATCTAATGGAAAGAGTGTCGCATGAATGCAGACAAAAGTCAAGCACAGAGAGGAATTAATGTTGATATTAAAAGCCATAGTTAGACATAATTCACACTGGAACCAAGGCACAAAGATATTTGTCAAACTTATCCTTTTGTTTTGCACAGACATCTTTTGCAAAAGTCTTATTGATGTTTTTTAATTACTTTCATTACACATCAAAAGTAAAACGTTAGTATTAGAACACTATCATTTGTGCTTGTTTAAAATGGAGTGTGTGATTTCATAGGGTGGGGAACGCCGGTCGGCAGTAGCGTAACAAGCATTATATTAGCCTATGAGCGAGCCTGGTTCGTCAGTACTATCATTAATGTGATGTCATTATCTCTATATGTAGTTAATACTGTGTGTAGCAAAGAAGTTGAGAAAAAACAAGTGAAAGCCGAGACAATTCTAGCTGCTATTGTTGCTGCCGTTCTTATGCGTTACTTTATCTGATCATGTACATATACTTTGATGATGCCGACGTTCAAAAGCATCGCGCTTTATCATAGTTCAATGATAAATTTTCTTCTTTGCTGATGCATGTGTGACGTGCTTGTTCTACTTATTTACCATTTCTCCAACGATTAGTACCCTTACACGTGTTCACCACATAATGAGACAATTGTAAAAAGTCGGTAAGCTGGAAGGCATAGTATCGTTCTTTGTTAGTGTTTACAATTTGAAGTGTCTTTTGACTAGAACTAGAAGTAATCCATGACAGAAACCAAGATCAAGCACATGCTAATCTATGTAAATGCTTTAAAAAAGAATTTTAAGTACTCACAATTTCAGAAGGGATAAGCTTGAGGACTACGTGAATGCATGTCGTTATGATGGATGTATCTTGCTCCTGAGAGATGTTCACACAAATTAATAGCTCATCAATTTTGTAACGTGAATAAATAATCTGATTGAAGCTTTTAAAACAATTATATATGTATAATTATGTATGCAGGTATATTCACGATACCTTCTTAATTCTGAAGCAAATGATACATTTTTTTTAATTTAAGTGTTCACTGTGGATCGATTAGGTTGAACACTTTCATAAGGAGGTTTGTGCGGACTAGAGTGTAGCCAAAAATTCAAATTAATATTCGGTGAAGTGAGCCTTCTTAAACAAAGATTTCAATGAATTATGTAATAAATGTGTTATATCTGGACAATAACACAGAAAGTTCTATATGCTTAAAAATGCTTATAATCAGTTTTTTGCATGATGTTATTCAGGCAATATTAGTGTCAAGGAAATACATTTGCATTCTTTGTTCTCTATCCAAAACGAACGGTCCTAGCATGATGGTCGTCCAAATAATTATTGACAAGCTCGTTGGATGGCGTTAGTACCAAAAGTTCCTTTGTTATTGGTTACAAGAAAAGCTATTCATGGTTCGTATTATGTTAAGCAATGTTTCGGTTGTATTCGGGATACAGTTCTCACCAAATGATAATGTAAAGCTATTTTTGTTGACATGCCTTGGTTTCTCAAGAAAAATGAGAAATACCAGATATCAAAATGAGTCTGCTCAATAAAAACCTTTTACTCGTGTCATTAACCTTAAATTTGTTGTGTCATCAGTTTGTGTGAATATATTGGAGTAATGTCAAACACGTCACATACAATATCAAGTGGAGGCGCGTTAATCTTATTTCCTGTAGTTTGGGCAATGGAACCATGTACTTGATATAATTTGCAGTGACGGTTTGTCCAATGAGTACATAAATTGGGTAAAGTTTACAAAAGAGGGAAGACACTGTATGTGCATGTTTATTATGGCTCCTCCAAAAACTACTATTTAAGGACCTCCAGATCAGATACGGAGTCTAGTCTATATTGTAGTTTCGATAAAATTCTTCAATTGTTGTGTAATGTGAGAACTAATTTTCAAAAAAGTAGAATGAATCTATCGAATGAATTTTCCATGCGCTTATTATTTCGTTTTCTTAATGCACATTGCAACATTTATATCTTATTTACAGCAGTAATACTACTTGCCGATAATAAGCAATGTAAACAAATTTATAATTTAATGATTTTATTTTGGCTAGCAATGACGGATCATAAACAAACAATTTGAGGGAAATCATATGATTGTAAAAACCTTGTAAAAGATATTACAAACGTGAATAAATGCATGAAATAATGCAAAAATAAAAGTAACAGATATTCATTATCGTTTTCTTTGTAGCTTTTAATTTGCTGCTATACCTTGGCATTGTGTTTGGAGTGCACTTTTGTACACCTGACACTGTTTCACATTTGACCCAAATATTTTGAGTAAAAAACAAAAGAAATTAAACGCACCATAAAATAATTTTAAGTTTTTAAAAGGACAATGTAATATTAATGTTCTATCAACAAAAATATTGAAGAAAACCTAATTCAAGCACATACTAAGTCGCAAGATATATTATCGTGTTACTCCTTTCATAAAGTTAGATATATGAGCTAAATATTGCGCCAAGTCAAGTGATATAAAAACTGATGCTGCGTGTCATTTCACTTCACTTAAAGTTCCTTAATAACAATCTTATTACCTCTAAAGTACAATACATTTTGTATATAGAGGGTTGTGTTGAAAGCTGGAGGGTACACATACG
>JAQIXX010002911.1:0-22005 GCA_034700605.1 Willowsia nigromaculata
GATTTGCTCGACTGGGTGACAAGCAACTTGCATCACCTTCTTTGAATGACCCTTCAGGGAAGCTACAATCTGCTCAGTAGTCTTGTTAAACACGGTAACGCATTTATCATTTCCTCCTGTCACTAGCATGTCGTTGCAAACGTCCAAACATATAATTCCTGGTGAGCTAGCACTGTGTAAGCCCTGCGAAATACATTTAAATTGTAAATATAATCAATGTGTCCATTTTAAAATGTTAATAACATGATTGTCATTTTTAGAATGCATGTAATCACTTACAGTATGAGAAGCTGTGACGGTGTAGCCCTTGATATCATCAGAAGTAGCGAGATTGGGAGGGATACTCTTGGCCTTGCGCTTTCGTTCTTGTGTAAGCACTCCAGCAGTATCCTGAAGCTTCTGATTGATTTCCTGACTAACACCAACCACTTCCATTGAGTGAGAAGTTTCAGCAGCTGCAGGCTGTATTCCAGGATTTGCGGCAGCAATCGCTTGTTGCGGTTTCAAAGTTGCCAGTGCCTCACGAGCAGCGGTCACTTCCTTAGTTAAGCGAGCAATCACACGACACGCGGCATCATGCTGGTACAAAGCATGCGACAATTCTTGACGGGCTGTCTGCAGTTGCTGCTTTAACGTGAAACTGTTACAAAAAAAGATTTAATCAATTATAGCCGGATTTATTCGCAAAAATAACTGTTTTACTGACCGCACTATTAATTGCTTTACTAACCTGTACAACATGACAGCATCCCATTCATCCTGCAGCGATTTCAAAATACCAGGAATGCTGGTGTGAGTTGGGGGCTTAGCCTTCACAAACGCCGGAGTTTTCACTTCAATCAGTTGACTCACATCCAAAGGCTCCCCATTAACAGGGTCCTTATTCCCATTCTCGTGAATGAACTTCTCAATCAGTCGCTTTTCAAAAATCGATCCAGACACTGGAGACACCACCGGGACCTCCGGGACTTCGTTCGAAACTACAAATTAAAAAAAATTAACCAACCAATTACTAAACATTACATAAAAAAAGTAATCAATTAAAGGAATTTCATACATCTAACATAAATGAATGACATCACTCTACAGTAGTCTAATGTTTTAACCATTTAAAAAGTCTATTTAAGTTACTCTATTTAACTTACTTGCACAAACGAACGCCATCTTCTCGTCGTTAACTATCAAATAACTCCCCTTCTTTTAATTGACACACAAACTGGTGACTTGGTATTGCAATTTTAACTTAACCACTTTCGCCGCTACAACTCCTCAAAAATGTTTAAATCCTCGCAAACGAAAACAACAAAAGCCAAATACACCACCAACCACACAATTAAAACAAATTACCAATTAAATGATCCAACAATTAACAAAAAATTTTCTTAATTGCAAAGTGGAGACAAGAGAGAGAAAAGCAGTCTCTTGTTATCGTTGTCACCACCGGTCTCACACTTCCTTCGCTTTATCCACAATTCCACTTTTTTCACAAGTCTACTCTCTCAAAACGCAAATGACCAGAAAAAGCTACAATTTCAAACGCAGACTTTACGCGGACGCGTTTCTCGCTGACGAATAAGAAGTACAGAAACAAGCCTTGTGTCTTCTCTCTCATCCCGTCGTGTGCTTTTTTAAGGAGAAATCCCACATTCATTTGTAATTACACTTGATTCACACTAGCTGGCTTTCGCTTGTTTGCTCCGCTTTTCTGTCTCGTCGTTCGTTGCTTTGCTACGCAGTGGAATGGATAGGCATACATACAGGCAGGTATAGAAGGTGAGAGATGAGTGACGACGAAGACAATTAAGTAGATGAGCAGAAGAGCATTGGATACATTGGCGATAAGTTACTAGAATAGCATCTCTCTCTCTCTTTTTTTATTAGTGCAATGCTCTTGATACCGACTGCGGGGATGATGATGATGTTGACGATGCCATGCATTCCCTATCATTCCATTCATAATCCGCTACGTGGTGAAGTCGAAAGCCGTCCGGTGGTGGTGGTGCGGTGGCTGCGAAAAGGGAAAAGAAAATGTGCAGTGCTGCCAGTTTAGTCAGCTGACCTCATTACTCATCTTCGTCTCCGAAGAAAGGGGCACTAGATGGCGGCTCCACGGTACCAAATGAAAAACCGAATTTTTGCGTTTTTCTCACTGTCTGACCAGCAATCTACGTGTATAATATGAGTAGGTATAGCAGAAAAGATGATGATGCATAAAATGAGGCAAGAATATGAGAGGGGCCCCGAAGAAAACGCTTTTTCATGGTAACTGTGGCTCCCTCGACCCTTCCGATTCGGACATGGACGAATTCTGAAAAGATGCACAAATTTAGTATTTCTGTTGATTGCAAATTGCAACAGAGATAATATGGAGAGTGGGGAATTACGTTCTTTAAAGCTCGTTAGAGTGAAATTGAATGCATCGGAATTTTAGGGGTGTCACAGCTTGTGGCGTAACCTTTGACATTTATGATATTGTCCACCGGAGGCTTCGGGGCGTTTGATATTGTTGCTAAGAGCTTCCTTTTCTCGGTTCTCTTCACAAATTCACAATAATAGGCTATTCTATCGTGTGGGAAGGTCTAGCATTTTAGAGAACGTTTATAACATAATATTCAATATTTGTATTTCTTTACAAATCGATATTGCATAGCATTTTCTAGCCGGCTGGCAAAGCATATTTTTGTGTTTAAAATACAATGATTTTTTAAACTTAAAAGTTTGGCATGCATTAATTCATACTATTTCATACAGCTTATCAGCATCCGTTTCTTCTCCATCCGTTACTTATTTTATTGTTTTCATCAACGTATTTACAAGTATGTACAGGTGAATCGTGAATCATACCTGTGATTACAAATAACAGCTAAAGAATAAGAATTCCGAAATTCTTGTACATATTCTTGAATTTCGACAGATTAACCTTTCATGTACATAATCTATTTGATTATATCTAGCGAGGCATTAGGCACTGTTGTCGTTTTAAACCATTTTACCATCATTGTTATTGTTGCTCATTCTCGTCACCAATTCAGTAGACTAAAAGTTAGTTGGCTTTTGGGTTTCAAGTTGCCTTCCATAAAAACCATTAGGATGTGAAAAAATGTATAAAAAACCAGTCTTTTTCTATAAACCTATGCTTGACTCGCTGGTGGTGATGGTGACTTGCAGCTTGCAGTGAAAAGGGAACAATCACTCTACTCCTCTACGCATATGGAACGACGTGCATCACTGTGAAAAATACGCTTGTCAGAAGACTTTGCCGTTTTCTGCGACTACTGCTATCTATCATGCTAAATATTTCCCTTTCTGATAACACTGGTGAGTGCTGATTAACCCTTTCAAGCCTTCCTTTCTTTCTTGCTTTTAGCATAATGTCGACTATGTGGATAGAGAGAAAGGAGTATTTTATGTATGGAATAAGGTAGTATGTATGAAAAACATTAAAAAAATTTCATAATAGACATAGAGGCCCAGGCTATAATTGGCAAATCCATGTCAGCACATATAAAGTTGAAATTATTGACTGCAGAAACATGGAATGCAATAAATCGTCATAGAGAGAGAATGAGCGATAACCGATGCTGCTGAATTTTGAAGCAATTTATTTCACATCTTTTTGGCTTGCAATAAGAGAAAACATTATACTTCTCTGCATTTAATGACCCGGTTGCGTGGGGATTTTTTTCATGATAAAAATACGCAGAATAATCTGAGGGAAAGAACCCAACAGGCATTAAATCAATCAAAGCAGAGGGAATAGAGAATCATGTACAGTTGTACTGCATCACTTTTTTCGTCAAGGAATGTTACCTTCACTGACTGACTGACGCTGGCTGAGCATGATCATCATCTCCCTTTCTTACTGTGTGTATGGCTGTCACCATCTCTTTGAAAACCTAAAACCCTATAACCCTGCCACCGTTTTTACTTTTGACTTTTTTAGCTTGCATTTTGCACCGTAATTATTGCTAGAGAAGCGTCTTGTTATGGGTCTTGGTTTTGCATTTGGTAAGGCGCATCTGTTGCCTCTTAATAATAATGCGTAATCCTGTGAAATAACAATGTGTGAGGTGTTATTTTTTTTAGATGCTGCTTTTCCTTACATTGTTAATAGTTATTAGTAGTTAGCTAACCCTAACCCGTCTTACATCTTACAGTATTCAAAACCACTTTTACAATATATTTTACATACTTCTTCGTAAATGATGGCGAGAGGGTAGTTGTACCCTTCTTGTTGAGATTAAAATGCATCCTGTACAACTAGAAAGACGACGACTGGTTGAAACTAGACCTGATTTCAATTTCATGTTATTTGCTCCTTGAGTGATTCCTATAGAAGCATACAAAAAATTGAAGGGTTGGTTAACAGCAAGGAAGAAGTGCGGTTAACTTGTAGGGGCAATGTGAGCAACATCTTGATCGAATCAAGACTTCCGGTTTTCTCCCTGCTAAAATGTCAAAAGGATGGATTCAAATGTCTACTCAAAGTTTTAAAAAGAAATTATGCAGATGCGAACATCTCAAGTATTAATTAGCTGTTCAGACAAACTGACCGAATATGATAATGAAAAAATTAAAGCAGGTTTTAAACGCTGATTTCTATAGCCCATCTTTGTGGGCTGTAGGTAATTGTGTGCATACCATGAAATAAAATACATTGTTGATTTTTTTATACGACTACATAGTGCAAACTCGTATGCAATATGTAAACCAACAAGAAGGCAGAAGAACTTATAATTATGGTATAAAATTATAAATTAATATGCACTGTTTTTTGCCGATATTTTTATTACGTTTTATTTTTAATTCTTTTGTTGTTGTTGTTATTATTGTTGTTGATAATATTACACTTGAACTTCGCTATTGCCAATTTGCGCTGTTACTTGTTAGCTAGCGCTTTGACTACATGCGCTATAATAATTTGATGTACCGAGAGACATATATATTATTATATTCATAGACAAAACTTCATCAGCGTCTTCTCAACGCGATTGCCACCCTCGCTTCTCTCCCTTTCAGTACCTAAGTGCAGTTTCCGTGTGAAATCAATAAAAAGTTGAGTGTAACAAAAAACCTTGCTGACTTGCAGGTGTAGTTGGTGTTGGTGGTAAAAGTAATACATTTTTTGTGCAAGACTTTAGCTTTTTAGCTCATGGTTTACGATGCCTCAAACTATATAGTTTTTAGCGTTTGAATAACATGTACTCGAACTAATGTTTGAAACCCAACAAAAACAACAACAATAACAAGGTTTAATTGCCATTAAAGTTTGTATGCTCTCCTTTATTACGATTTAAAATCTATATTATTTGCATGGCTGGGCTTTACTAAACATAATGCTTACGCATCCATGTACACCCACAATATAAAATCGCACCCAGAGTAGTCCATTAATTAATAGGTGTAACCCGTGTAACCATTAACATGAGCATTTACTATGGCCTGATGGCGTACAAAATTACAAATATTTATGTGCTTGATTGTGTTCATAGAATACAAATATTGAAGAGTGATAAACACGCAATTGGTAAAATTGCATCATTGATCAAATCCACTTGAATAATCCAAAGTGGATACAAGTGAGATAACGCAAGTTATAAAATCAATGTGTTTCATTGCACATTGCGTAATATTTTGAAAATCTGCCAGACTCAGTCTCTCTCGTAAGATAAAACCGAGACCGAGAATTATGTAAACGCCAAAGGAAACGCTGAAAGCAGAGTACAAAGTAGTCAATTTAGAACCCTTTTCAGAATAAATGTAGGGAGACATCATGATACTGCGGGGTTATTGCTAACGATTCTACTACTACAACATCATTATATTATTATTATGCTGGCATCTATCTGTGATATAATATATGCATGTACCAATATCAAGTCTGGATAATATTTTTTATACACCTATTGTACTTTTAATACTCTATCAGCATCATCATCTCTTCAGCCCAAGAGAGTTGTTACAAGTTTCCCCCATTCTATCTCCATCCGCTTCCTTCTTCTCTCAGCCTCGTCGTCGTATTTCTTCTTATCGTTCCTTCTTCGAATAAAAATGGAAACGGAGAGACGCAGACGAAGAGTGAGAAACGGAGAGAGAGAGAGAGGGAAAGAGGGAAAGAATTTTGGAACAGTCCATCTCCTTCCTTCTTCCTCTCCTACTATGTACACTTGTTCTCTCCTCGTCTCCGCAAAAAACTGCAACCTTCACCAAGTTTCCTTCCTTGTTTTTTTCGTCGTTTCACTCTCTTGAAAAATTATCATTACAACATGCCTACTTTGCTTGGTATTTTGCTATAGCAACCATATATTTTGATACAACTCTGGTGACACCACCACTGCCACCAACTTTGCTTTGTAAGCAGTTGCGCCACTTGAGTATGTATAGCCGTTTTAGTGATGATTACATTATCATGGTTTTGAGTTGATATCATGGTGGTGGTGGGCACTAGAAGGAGAGGAGAGCATTATGCTAACGGTGTTTTGTGGTGGTGAGTATGTGTAGGAGAAGGAGGTTCTGCCGTTTCCTTTTCTTTATTTGCTTCAAGTTACACTTGCATGCACGCACGCAGCAACTGGCAACGCAACATCGATGAAATGACAACCGCCTAAAAAGGAACAGCAAAAGTAAAAGAGTACACAAGTTGAAAAGGTTTCGTTTTTTAATAAGTCTACGTCGTATATTATGCTACTTTTGCAGGGGAAAAGTATTTCTCAACGCGAGGTAGAATATATGATGATGAGGAAACCTTACGATACCTTCCATGTTTTCCTGATTTTTTTACCCACTTGTCCGGCCAAATGATATATAAAAACGAGACAGGTACATCGCCATGAATAATATAACGGAAAGCAGGCAGTGATGTATAAGTGGGATATTGTATAGGGTGGGTAGTAGGAATTAGATGTATTTTTATTTATAAGTTGTAATTTTTGGCGGAGGACAGAAAAAAGGGTTTCAAAAATTCAATACAGAAAATTGATGGATGGGTGGAGCAGAGAGTTGAGAAATTATGTGTCTATGTGCATGCAAGAATGAAATCTAGAGTAATGTGATGTGATGTTGGGGATGAATGAATGAATAAATTGTTGAAGAATGCGTGCTTACACGAACTTTAAAAAAATGAAATAACAACAAACGCAAAAACAAGGAATGTAGTAGGGAGTAGAATGTGAGGACGGATTTGTGGGCGAGAAATGTAGTGAAAGCAAAGTTTAAAGAAAACAATGCAAACATCTATTAAAATGTTGGTAAAGTAGCTAGAATCGAAAATGTACTGAATTGCAATGCGGGTGGTTCCGTTATTGGAAATTCTTTCATTGCGGTCACTAACTTCTGGAGAATATGCATATAATGGTAGAGACCTTCTCAAAACACCCTGTGTAAGATGTGCAATTCAACATTTTACCCGAGTATATTCTCAAACAATTTTGCACCACATTGTTATAAGAGGACTTAACATGTTTCGGAATAACACAGCGTAACTGAGTTATGAAACAAATTAACATTTTAAAAAAGAAGATGGAAACTTCAGCAAATTCTCACAATTGGATTCATGCTTGAGGTGTAAAGTAATGACTACTAGGTAAGCACTGCAACAAAAGTTTAACGAACAGTCCACTTCCACGTCCAGTATTTTACAACATGCAAAAACTATCTAACACACGGTTTTTAAGTTGAGAAGTTCTGACTTATGCATCTTTGCTGTTAAGCTGTTTAAACTACATATGCACCTAGGTGCGTGATGCGTAGCCACGTATGTACGCACATACGATGCGTACGCCACATAGATAGAGCTTACCGTCAAACGTTGGCTAAGACATGAAGTACAGTAGACTATGCCTGTTGTGGTTAGTCATTAGTAAGCACCATAATATGCCATTCATCGCACAGGATTGCGCCGTATTATTCATTTTTCACACATTTCCCTTGTATGAACAAAATTGATTAAGCTGTTTCGTTTTACAGAAAGCAAAGCTGACGTGTAATTCTGAACATTATCATCACACTTACGACTCTGACTCAGCAAAAATTTAAAAATGGCGCTGGGCCTGTTTATTTCTAAAACAACTGATTAGGACATTAAATTCTTTATATTATGTTATTGTATGTAGGCCTGGCAGCTTTCCCATCCTGGTGGTTGACATTTAAAGTAAATTCTTGTTTCCATGAAGGTGTAGGAAACTGAAACATTACATTAATTTTTTTAAAACAATTCATAATTTAAAGAAAATATATAAGCATTGAGAACTCACCATCTGAGTAATACTGGAGTATGTCAAGCTAAAACTGCGATTTTGTAATAGCAAGTATATTATGGTAGCCATCATAAGTATAAAACTTATGTATGCCAGAATGCGTGCACAATCCACTGGAGCTGGCATTTTACGATCTTGTGATTTGCAGAAAAACTAGAGAAAATTTCACTTGAACTTTGAGTTTGGAAGGTTAAAAACAACAAAACGATTAGGAAAAAAACTTTTATATCCGGGGGTGATGCAGTCTCAAACACGGCTAGATAAATAAATTAGTTCTAACGAGTGACCATCTTATATACCTATATCATTTAATCATAATAATAATTATCAAACATCATCATGCAGTTTAGAACAGTTCTAAAAAGCTCATCATATATCATTTCTCTGTATGCATATTTCTGTTTCATTGCTAGCTGTCTCGTATGTCAATTGACATACACCTCACCTCCACCTTTTTCGCTTTAGAGCTGAAAAAAACTTTGTACACCGATAATAACAACAGGAACACAATAGCAAGTAACAAGCATTATCAACCATAACATCATCTTTTCATCGTTTTTATTTTTTATGCATGTATTAGAGAGCATCCATTTTATACATTAACAGTCGAGTTTGTGTATAAAATGATGTCCTCTAAATGTATTGTCGATGGTCCGATCTATAAGTGTCATGTAAACTTCTGCAAATCTATTTTAGTCCACATATACATTATATATACATTTCAAGGACTAATCATTGGTTAAAAATTTTAACTTAAAATGTTGGACTGACTTTTCCCGGACATCTTAAAAGTAACAGTCCAGCTAATGTCCAGTAAAAAGTTATTTGCTTATTAAAAGAATTACATTTTAGTCATGGCATTATATAATAAACCGATATTCAACCTCACTCATGGCCATTATACTTCCCTTTAAAACATCAAGTTTCAAAGTTGCAATCACTAATAACTCGTATGGAGAAGAATCGCTTCAATCCTATTAGTATCTCACCCGTACTTGAAATAATTTTTTGGGCTGGAAATGTAGTGAAAGCAAAGTTTAAAGAAAACAATGCAAACATCTATTCGGTAAAATGGCTAGAATCGAAAATGTACTGAATTGCAGTACATCCGTAATTGGAAGTTCTTTCATGGTGGTCACTAACTTCTGGAGAATATGCATGTGATGGTAGAGACCTTCTCAAAACACCCTGTGTAAGATGTGCAATTCAACATTTTACCCGAGTATATTCTCAAACAATTTTGCACCACATTGTTATAAGAGGACTTAACATGTTTCGGAATAACACAGCGTAACTGAGTTATGAAACAAATTAACATTTTGAAAGTGGAGTGGACAACGAAGCAAACTTGAGCAAATTCTCACAATGGGATTCATGTTTGAGTTGGGAAGTAATGACTAGGTAAACAGTACAACAAAAGTGTAACGAACAGTCCACTTCCAAGTCCAGCATTTTGCAACATGCTAAAAATAGCTAACAAACGGTTTATATTTACGTTGAGAAGTTCTGACTTGGGCATCTTAAGCTGTTTAAGCCACACATACGAATGAAAGTAGTACGTTTGTCAAGATAGAGCTTACCGTCAAACGTTGGCTATAAGACATGAAATACAGTTGGACTAGGCTTGTCCTTGCCAACTTTGAACAAGAAAGCATCAAACTATCTATTGTGTAGCAAAGGAGTAATTTTAATGAATTATTAATGTGCAAAGTGTACATGAAAAAGGATGCCCCAGTATTGCATTGCAATGCTTCATGAAATGAAACAAACGCGAAATGAAACTGTATCATCAGACTGCTCAATTTCTTTATGGAATGAGGCATAGAGAAAATCGGCAACAGAGACAATCAAACCGAATCCAAAAGAGTTGAAGCAAAATGTTTTCCATTTTCCTTCTTTTCCGTTCTTTCCTTTTCTCTTTGTGATGCTTTTTTATCATCAGTGGATGCGCGTTTTGGTCAAAGATGGTGACTGGGTCCGCTACATAATAATATGTTTCTATTACAGCTACCTAAACAAAAAAACCAGTCCGAGAATTGAATTGACTAGATTGAGACGCTGATAATCTTCTTGTTTGTACTGTTTTACGACAAAAGAATGAAGGGAAACAAGCAAAAATTGAACTTGGAAAGTCGGAAAATACCACACATTCTTAGCATACATACATATACTATGTAATTTGGCAGTTGATTGTACAAACAGAAAATGCGTATGGAAGAGATTTCTCAATTTCACAATTTTCTTGCTTCAGGGACTTGGATGAGTGAGTACTCCACTTTCTATTAGAGAACATGTATACATTCCTTAAGAGTGGAGTGTCGATGAGGTAATATTAGGAGGAAAATGGGATCGAATGTGAGGAGGGGAGGTTTTCTTTTGTTGTTGAGGTGGCATGTGTTGCAAGAATATAAGCAGCCTGGCTGTAAGATTTAGGCTTGGCTTGGTTTTCTCTTCGACGTCCACCGGACTTCTGCTGCTGGCTGACGATGAGCTGAGCTGAGTATGCTGAAATCCTGGAGTCGAATATCCAGCAATTCAACTATCATCGCATCGTGTTGATGGTGAGGTATTTCATATTCGCATTAACACCACCACCAAACCACCGTCGCCCGACCCCAAAAACTGGCCAATACAACGAACGAGGTAACGACCATCGGAATGGGGTGGTTTGGGATTCCAAAATGATTTTCCACTCGGTATCATGTGCCAGGAAAAGAACTCTGAAAATTATGCAATCAAGTGCCAGCAATCCAGCATGATCACTACCTTTTAATAATATCTATCATTCTACCATTGTATCATTTTCAGTTGCATGAACTGTGTAATGTAACTGTGTAAGATTCAATGTTTTCGTCGTTGTCTGAATAAACGAATAATAATAATAATAATATCATATTCGTATGTATGTGATGTAGGTATGTAGCAAACACAGAAACCATGCATACGAAATGTAGAATATATGATTGCACACGCTATATATAAAATATATTCAGATCTGAGATTCATGGGTGAAATCAAAGTGTTACAAATTAATGCAACGTGCCCTGGCGATAGTAAGGATTAATGGTGGGTGAGCGACACCGACATGTGACATGTAGGAAAGCCTTTTAAAAATGTATCTACCATGTTTCATCTTCCCCTGCATATTTTAGCTCTAGTAATACCTGAGGGATACAAAGAATACGTACCTAGCTACGTGGTTGTTGTTGTTTTTTCATATTTATGCTGTTTGCCACGCAACGTTGAGGATTTGTTTCAAAACTCGAAAGAACACCTATAGATTATTCTGGCATGAGTTATCGAATTCGTCAACCCTTTCCACATGTTTTCACCAACGTGAGACAATTTGTCAATGAACATGAAGATTACAAAATTCAAGGATTAATACTCTAGATGCTTCTTCATATTTATGTATAATGAGGATAATATTTTTAATTTCTGATGCTTATGCTTCGTAGAGCCTTATCGTTAAGAGTATAACTACAGCGGAAACTGAACAACAGCAACAGACACGCGCCCGCATCTTATAAATACTTAAAATGATATAAAAAATCAACATAACTAAACATTATAAACCTTGATGTTGGCAATGGTGAGAAGCATAATGTAGAATGCAATTTGCAGGTTCGGTTTAAGAAAAACGCATCAAAATTATCATAAAAATATACATAAGCAAACTTAAAAGCGAAGAACTTTAATAATATTATGCTGTTGGACGAGTACTTTAGGAAAATTGTACTTTTTGTAATGCATGTACAGAAGTAGCTCAAGTTTACAATTTATGTCTGTATTGAGTGAGATGCTGCCGTCACTTAAATACGGCCATAATTTTTCGCATAAGTCATATATACGAATTCAAACAAAGCCTTAACGTTGACTAATGACTTTGCGACATTGCAAAATTTTATAAACAACTACTTGTAGTAGAAGAGATCAAAAACATACCTGGTAATCCTATTAATAATTTACATTTTTTACGAATCGATAAACTCTATAGTGCCTGTATCTACAACAACAGAGTTGTCAAGACCCCATTTCGACCCCATACTTGGAATTTGCTTTTAGTTTAAGTAAGTTTGTACACATATCTGCGTAAAATGACAATGAGAAAGCGAATGTAACGAGCGGAAATAAAATCTCAACAGTTTCGACAGGTTGGATGAGAAAGAAAGAAGAGTCGCAGTACGTCATTTACTTCATCATAAAAATAGAGCAAAAATTTCAACATCATCGGCATCACTCACCTCCCTACCTAGAAACTTGACTTTTTAAAAATCCAGAAATGAAATTGTGAAACAGATGCATCCATATTTATTCTATTTGAATTCATTCAACCACAAGTTTTGAAAGTTCTATAGAATCGCAAAGTTTGTTCCTTCCCATGTGCCGTCATTTGTGTCAATGTCTCTTCTTCAACGTTCGACAAACTTGAGCATGCCTTATATAGCGAAAAGAGCACACAAGTTGTTATTCTCAAGTTAGAATACCGCATACATAATACCTGCTACCTCAGCAGGCCACAGCAGTATAAAAAAGAAAGCGTTCAAAATACCATTATAAAAATTTGCAAAGACAAAGCAGCAAATCTCATTTTAATGCATGTACTGGAAACAGTCGTGCTAATCTGCAGGCATGCCCGAATAAGATCTCTATTACAAAAACCATTATCATCATGAAGCAATAATCTATGTTTTTAGTACCTCATATTTTATTACTTTTCTATTTTGCCTTGAACTGCACTCTCTGGGATGCCCATAATAATCATTTGCTCAGTGCAATGCATACACACAAAGCCGACACGAGAGAAGTGAAACAAAGGGAAAAATCGCAAAAACATTATACAAGAGCGAAAAATCCTGATTTACTGCAGCAGGCAGCGTCACACCGTCACCACAAGTCAAAAATAGCCATGCCTGTTTTGTTTGCATACTCATCTCTTTCATATCATGCGTACATACACGACCGACCATTTAATCATCCCTATTGTTATCTCATCTCCCACTATCTGTCTGCTATCTCACACTAAATTAGTTTAGTTGATGCTGATGCAAGATGGATTCTTCCACTTTTTTTCCTTGTCTCTCGATCCACACTTTTAATGTTTTAGAGTTTGGAATTACGCAAGTATTAAACTTTAATTCGGATTTTTGCTATTTTAGTCCAAACGTCTTACATTTTGTTTTTTCTAATAATATGTAGTTAGCGCTACCAAGAATATCTGTACCGAAATAAAGTTTGTATTTTTGCCCGGTTGCCGGTTAGAAAAGTTTAAAAAAGCCAAGTGGGCATATCCCAATTATCGCATCTTCTTTCCTCGTCATCCCTTCCAGACAAGGAGAAAAACATCTTTAAGTTTCCAACTTTTCGTTCTCATTTTACATTTGCCGTCTCTTCCAACTCTTTTTTTTTTGTAGAAAAAAAAAGTTTATAAATATCATAAATCGAATTACTAAAGTTAAATAACAAATTGCAGTAGTTTGGGTTTGTTTTTCCTTGTATCCCAATGCTGTAAGATATTAGCTAACTTTCCTGCAAAGAAACTCTAGAGCAGACTCTTAACTGTCTATTTAGTCTTGGCTATCTTCGTCTGTATATAGGTATTAATCATATAACTTTAAACATTTGTTATGTTATGTTCTATAAAAACATATATGTACGTAGACATGAATTACGTCATTTAAAGTGCAACTGTTTTCTTTTCTATGCATCCCTATCCGTCAGACTGCACCAAACAGCTTTTGGTGCTTCATATTTGGATGTCATGATGTTTATGTTAATGCTGTTATGATGAAAGTGGTTTAATAAGGGAATATGGTTTTCGATGAACGCTCAAAACTTGAACCAAACTGCATTGTATTTTTATAGAGGTAGACTCATTTTGTAAAGAGATAGACAAAACTATTGAAACTGGTCATTACAGACAGCACCAGTTCCTTTGGTTTTCTCTGTAATAATTACAAATTTAGTGTGCAATCTGGCGTCTTCAAACTTTCTGCAATCGACGAAACACAGTTTAAGCCTTAATCAACCAATATTATTAACAGTATGATGAGTATTCCATCAATGCTTACTATTCAATTGACACCTACGAGTTTTGTAGACAATTGATTACTATGGCAAAGAATAATACGAGCAAGGCAAATTGCAGTTTTAGACGAAAATTTTCATCAAATTTTGGTAAAACTCGGATTGTACATATCCGGTACAAAACAATAAGCATAGCTGACTAGACTAGCAATTTTGTAGAATTTCCGTTTTACAACTGCTGGATTGTACGAGTTTCGTAATTGAAATGGGGTGGGTAAATAATGAGAACTCGCTTTTTACTAGTAAACTGTAAACTCCTCTCTTACTTTATAAGGTGATTCGCTTCTTTCCGAGACTGTAGCGATGAACTTAAATAAAGTGTACCACCCGTTGAATCTAGCAATGAGCATTTTCACTAGTTTCTACGTTATCTTTATGTTATTCCACCTATTTCCCGTTATATACATATAACCTTTTAAGACAACCTTGTGGTTATCATTAGTTGGTAGCTTCTCATGTAGTAAATGATTTGAATTCCCTGGCTTAACTTCATCTTTCATCGTTCTATAGAAAATTGAAAACGAGTAATTTTTACATCAACTCTTAATACCTACTATAATTATTGTCATATTTTTTTTCAAAAGGGTTCCTAATTTTGTTCAAGGACACTTTTGTTAAAATAATACGAGCCATACTCCTTTCACTGCGCACACAGCTTACATAAACATTCCTCCCGGTTTTCATCATTTTTGCTCTTTTGAAAGAAGACTTTGGAAAACGATGCTCCTCTGATTCCTGCTTCTGAAGTAGAGCCTCTTTAAGTCAGGCAGGCAGAATAAAGGATGAATATTACATTTCCCCCTGTATTCATATATGCGAACATTAAGTTCATCATAATCCCTCTTACTTCTACGTTGTCCAAGGGATTGTCAGCTATTTCTTCTCAGCCCTCTGGATGTGTAAGCCCGAATACATATGCTACTACTACCATCACGAAAAAAATCAGGGAAAATGGAGAGAATAAAAGAGAAAGAAAAACCGGAGAGAAAAGAGAACACAAGGAATTTTGTTCGCATTTAGAAAACGTTACTCTTAGTTTTTCTTGGAATAGGTATGAATACTACATCGAAAGCTGTACAAGTAAACGGGTAAGATCAAGATGAGAAACGAAAGGAAAATGGAATGGATGTATTAAGAAGACGAAGCTGTAGAAGTAAGAGTACGACGAGTAATCTAAAAGTTCCATGATCATTACGTATGAGTGTGTGTGTGTATACTCAGCATATAATGGTGAATGGTACGTGTGGTGTTGTTCAGGCTGTAGAAATGGTTACCTTGACAATGCCCGAGGTAACATAGACTACTTAACTGTACTTTTTCCTTTCAGCAGCAGCGTAGAGGAAACAAAGTAGGAAGCGGCTTTATTAATATTGTGCACGTACATTATTACTATTATTATCATTATTATTATTAATAATATTAATATTATTATTGTTGATATTATTCTCCTACGCTTTTTTTTCATTTCTACACACTCCACTACTCGACCCATCCGTTCGTCCTCGCTAGGCTGTCTCGATATGGTGGCAACGGCTTATAGTTTATTTCCTCGCATGCTTAATCCCAGCTTTATTATATTTTGCACTTTCATCGTCGTCATCAAGACATCTCTACAAAAGCATGCTATTGCTTCATTGTATAATGTTTCATTCTTCCAATGGCTCTATTAATATAGTATTGTTATTATTGTTTCTATTTGAGTTTATGCGCATGCATAATCTATTACATAACTAATATTTAATATAATTATCATTATCTTTACGAGATGGATGTGACCGTGGTAGATCACTGCTAATAACAAAAAGTGTACAAAAGCACACGTCATCGTTACTCCTAATTAGTATTAGTATGCACGTAATTCGCTTTCAAGTTTCCTTGACTCATCTTCAGTAGGTGATTAAAGATATTTGCATAAGTCGACTTTTTGTGTGTGATGCTCTCATTATGATTTTACAAGTGCAATAGATGAGAGGAAAAAGTTGAAATTAATATTAATAATTAATATTTTTGTATCTATTTTTTTAAAGCATCATTGAAATGAAATGAGAATACCAATGTTGGATATTACACAAGCTGTAAACTAGAGTTTTTCTCTTCATACATCTTTCGAACTAACAGAGAGCTCTCTCTTCTTCGGATGCTCTTCAATTCTTGAAGTTTTTTTGCACTTTTTTTCTTGGCAGTCGACAAGCTAACTACATACTACAGACAGCATGGTCACACAAGTATTAATAGTACAAAGTAATGCTTACAGCTTTGCATGATGATAATAAAATGGCAAGAGCAAAAAAAGTAGCTCACATTATACTTGTTTTTTTTTCTTCATCTTCTTCTAGCCTCTGTTTTTGCCCGTGTGTGTGATTTGTGACGGTGAGACTAAAAGTGCTCACTTTTCCCATAAATATTGTTTATGAAGAAAAGGCACGTACATTTACATACACAAATACCATACTTTTATTCTTGTGTGAGAGCACAAATATATAATTCTTTTCTTAAAGGAACAGGGAAACGTGCATGCCATTTCATATATATTTTTATCCTTTTTCCAAGAAAAAAGTATTATCATTATTTACACTGACTTTTAAGAAGTAGAATGAAAAAATAATGGAATGGCTTTTTATACTTGTGCTCTCTCTCTCTCTTGTCCTTTTCCCCATTTATTTGCCCATTTAACCTAATTGAATTAAATGTAGAGGCTCACACAAAAACGCACGCACTGCGCTTGCTGCATAAAAAAGCTCATGTCCATTATCATTCCTTATCATCATCGTCATCACCTTTTCGCTCATCTTTCATATTTTGAAAATAAATTATTACCTTCTCCCTGGTGAATAATACGGATGTGTACTTTTCTTGTGCATATATTTTATTACTATTGCCATGGTTACTTAAATATTAGCATTGATATTTTCATACAAGGATGAGATGGCAGTAGTCGTGGTGCTAGAGTGGAGGAGATGATGATGATGGAATGGATTAAATAATACAGTGCATAATATTACGCTTTTGTTATTGTATTTTCTGTTATGTACGATTCCTCTCTTCTCTTCAATCCTCACTGACTCGACACATTACATTTATACGAGCGTCGACGTTGTCGGCTATGGCAATGATGATGATGGTGATGTGGTGGTGGTGGTGGTTTGGTTTTGCTGTTTGTCGTGATCACGATATCGCGTTGATGATGATGGTGTGGTGGTACTCGTTCGAGGTGGTACCTTCCTCCTTGTACTTGTACCGTGAATCCTTTCCTACCTTCCATCCCTCCTTCTCTCGGCAACATGAGCCTCGTCCACCATCAGACTACCGACACCGAGTTATAAAAACTACATATTATGATATAGATATAAACCAGCATTTTTATATGATTATACAATAATATATGTATCCATCCAACATGCATTCTGCTTACTCATTCCCTTTCTTATAGGGAGAATACTGCTACATAGTTTATAGCACTCTGACTCAGGCAGGCTGAGCATTTTTTTGGACGGCCAGACTAAACCAACAACGACCGTGATGTGAGAATGATGATAATACAAAGAGGCTAGCAAGAGAGAGAGAGAGGAAAAAAGCGTTTCTTTCTTTCTGGTTTTTTATTTTACATCCCATTTTGGATCATGTAACTAACTTTTGCAGCAGCTCAGCAGAAGTACGGAACGTAAATACGACTCTCTGTTTAGTTCTCCTCTAAAGTGCAGATCATCATAATCGCCACCGCACGTAACTTTGTAACACGTAATATAATTCTTGCATTGGCGTTGCCTGCATCATGCGTTTCATCATCATCATCATCACTCTCTCCTCTTAATGCATGCATACCTACCTACTCTTCAACTTCAAATGTTCAAAAAATAATGCCTCCTCACACTCTTCACTTCAATTCATATGACTTGGAAATCTTTAGATGGATGCTACTGCTTGGCTACATGATGCATGGTAGTATACCAAAGGGCTGGTGATGATGAGACTTCCTGCCTTTTTAGAACCTTCTCAACAACACACAAGCCCTACCAAACAACAACGGCAGCAACAGCAATGCTACCAAAAAACGCATCGTCATCGTCATATTAACAGCACCATAACTACATAACAAGAAAAAACGAACCATATTCATGCCCTCATCCAAAATATCTATCATCCTTCATTTCGCTTCCTTTTTTCCAATTGTGATTTTTTACTCTAAAAAAATATATTAGTTGCATACATACATAACACCTCTGTCTCTCTTTTGTCCGTATCTGAAATCATACATGTGTCTCTTCGTCTTTCATTCTAGCAGCCCTTTTCGAAATAGTCGAGTGGAGTCCCACCACTAAACAAAAGTATATACAACACCACCGCCAACATAGTTTTCATTACATGTTCATTCATCATCATCAACAAGAAGATATCAGTGTAACACTGCATTTTTTTCTACCATAATATATCATATACAAGTTACATGTATATAAATATATTACGTTGTTGCATTGTTATTATTATTACCATTATTATTATCATTATTATTATTGTTATTACTATTACACTTCTATTATTATTGTTATTATTACATTATATACATATAAATGCTTACATATCACCGTTTCGCCAATGCCGTATTTTTTTACTCTCCTGTGCCTCTTATACTGTTTTCTGCTTGTTGTTCGCTCGGTTCGCTGTTTCTGCCACGCTACTTTGTATTTATGATGATGTTTACGAAGTAGGCTAGAGAGAGAGAGAGATGCGAGCAGGCATTATGTACGCACGAGAGAAGAGGCGAGTAGCACTAGAGGAACAAGTAGTAGTGATGGTGTCTTCGTCTTTGCTATTTTCCACCACCGCACTTTCGTCGTGCCCTGCATGCCAAACCCAGATCTTCTCTTCATGTTGTCGTCCCGTTTTTTTCATGTCTTCAAAAAAGAGAACAAGATGAATGTCGTATTGTAAATCTCGACACAGATTAAAGAAGGAAACTTACAGAATCGTTGGAGGATTGTATATATGTATGTAGCATATATGATTGAGTCTAAGATGTGCGTACTAACAAATAGTAAAAAATGATGATGAAACCAAACCACAAATGTTTGGATATATTCGCTTTCTTTTAATTTATTTGAAATTACAGTACAGTTCCGGATAATTCAGATGAAAGGAGACAACAGTGAAAGCAGTAGTAATGCGGAGATGCTCTTTGAGCCTGTTTGTATGGTATATGCGAATTTTTTTTGTGGAAATTGGGAAAGGGCCATAAATAATGTGTTGTAAATGAAAATAAGAAACGGCTGTTGTATGATGGCAGGGCAGGACAACTGAAAAGATACACAGTTTCTTGTTCTGCCGGAGCCGGATGTGTGTGGGGAGTTTGTGTTCGTTTCGTTTGACTGAGCATTTTAAATTTTAGATATCACATATTATTGTGACATTTTTACTTATTATGTATTGTGTACGATGTGGAAAATAGCGTTGGCGTATTATAGACATTATTATGCGTGTGCAACATTTCTGTCATCATTATGCAAGTTATCCTTGTACAAATGCTCTGTGGTTTTTCTTTTTTGTCCGTCTACACTCTGTCTGGCTTAATCTTTGGAATGAAATAATTGCAAGTGCCGTTTCTATATCTACATATATTGAGGATTAAGTTGTCGCCAACTCTGTTGTTTTATTGTGTTGTCATTTTCTTTCTTTCAAAATCCATTGGCTGTTTTCTTTTTATTATATGCTCATAGATTCACTTCCTTGTTTTCTTCTTCAACTTTATGCGATTTCTCAACCCTTTTTACTATGGTTTTGAAATTTAAAATGTTCTTCTAATTTTCATGCATAGATTTTAGAATTTGTTAATTTAACCAGTATCTAGCAGTTGTCAATGGGAGATGTTACAAAGCTTTCAAGCTTCCAATTGCACAATTTCTGCTTTTCATAGAAGCAGAGACCTTGCAGATAAAATGTTGAGTGCAGCATTATCGGACTCAGAATCAAGTATAGTAATGGCAGCTCTGTAACACTTTTAAGACACATTACGTGCTCGATGTGGTATATGAGAAGAATAATGCAATTTTCTACACATTCTACTTCTATTCATTCTAGTCAATCGTTGACCTAAGCCGCATTTCAATGTTTGGTGAATTGCCATTTCGCCATGAAAATAAACGAGCAGATTGTTACAATTAATGAATTAAGATTTCACATACGAGCATACGAGTCACGCGGTACAAATGGTGTGAAAAGAAAGCAATGAAGCATTATTCTGCATTTTGTTTTAAATACAAACTAGCACTCATAAAGCTTGTTCTGACTGTCGTGTCCCTACAATTCAAATTGACTGACGTAAATAAATTCTTAGATGATAGGTATATGCTTTCATCCGTTGTATAAAAATGTCTGTAAAAGCCCATCGTGACTTTTTTCTACATCCCTGGCTGTGTGAGCTCCTTGATAAAACCTTTCTTGTAGAAATGACAATTTCCTCACTTTATGCTCTCTCACAGAAAAGCCGCACCATCAACGATCTGTCGTTTCCACAGCTCAAAACAACTTGTTTCATTCCCTCGAAAAAATCATCAAAGGACAGTATGTTTTATATTGCTTCTAGTGTGCCTTCATTTTTCCTTTGGGTTGAAAGGGAAAAATAGGTTTAGTTTAGGCTTTAAAGAAATATTGGCTTTAAAAATATGTTCATCAAAGCCTTTTAGTACATCAATGTATTCATGCTGGCATTTCAGTGAACTAACTAATTTTATCCAGAGCCACAGTCTGAAATTGGGTTTTGCAAAGTTGGTCGTGGTTTCGTTCTCAAATTCCATCTACATGTTTGGATATTAATAAAACAGCTTATGGTAACGTTTGTTATCAGGCCAGTTCCGTTTTTAGCGATACAAACTTGACTATGGCTAGATTGTACAGTTGACAAAAACCAACTTATAATTATAATTATCATGATACAGCCATCTCGTACATACTTTGATGTTTACCTCCTTTTCATTTAAAATGTATATCATTTTTCTGCGTTAACAACTTTAATTAAAATGTTGGAAGCGGTGGACAGCACAAGTAATATTGAGTCTTCATCATTCGCACTCTATTGTCTCATGGTGTTGTCGTCGCATTTAGAGTTAACGGACGCGGACATTTCTACTCAGGTCGCTTACGTGAAAAACAAAAGCAATAGTGAAGGTCAAATTCGAGAAAAGTCATGCACCATGACCATATCATGCTATCAATTCATCATGATGACTGTGAGTCATCTTCACCAGCATGAGTATGTAATGTATATCTACATGTTATTGTTGGCAAACACGTTTACTGCAAATAATCTTTATTTATGGGGGTATATCTTAAAAACAGTAAAATTCTAAGGTAGTGGTGGGTAATGGTTTGTTCAAATTATCTTTTTGCACGTCTCATTTAGCAGGTAAGCATTAAATGTTTAACGATATTCGTGGGCATTATGCAATGGTGTAGCTTCTCGAAGTACATTTAAGTCAACAATGCCAAGTAGACAAAGAGATAGAAGGAAGCAGAATGGGAAGGACAGTCTCTATGAAGGATGATGCTGCTGTTGCTGCGAAGGACTGGATTATATTGTGTACCGTATTTGCTCTAATAATTCCCCATATTCAAATAATACCCCATCTCTAATAATTCCCCACTCTATACCGGCGATTTTCGCTAATTCCCC
>JAQIXX010002912.1:0-22000 GCA_034700605.1 Willowsia nigromaculata
GCTGGAATTTATAGTGCCATGAAACTGTCTTCGAAAATGCGAGAGTAATAATAAAAAGAAATATTCCTCAAGATATTTTTATTTCATGCTATTATTGTTCCACTTTCTACGCAATTTTTTTTCTAAATATTGAATTTATGAAATGTGAGGTGACTTTCAAACCTATTTTGTATCATACATATTTTCAGAGAGATTTAAATTTACAACTTGTACTTCCACACGTCTTCCCAATTCGTCATGGTAACCTGTCTTATATTTTGCATCACTGTATACATTTATATGTGTCAATTAGTTTTGTCCCCGTTTATAGCACTTACTCTAAATGCTACTGTTTTATAGTGTTCAGTACGTCTGCCAACTGCAGGAGGAGTGCTCATTGCCAATAACAATGCTCATGATCATCATACCTATATATCAACGAGGGATTTTCCTAATGTTTATTTACTTGTGCTAAAAGTTCTTTTCACACTATTAATAGCAAGATATATTTGTCACATTGTGCTTTCTTTAGCACATATCCTCATTGTTGTCATTAGGAAGGAACCAAATAAACTCCAATACTTTTTTAAATATGTTAAATTAGCGCGGCTCGAAAGAGAAAAATGTTACGAGTCAGAAATTACTCACAAACAGATACACGAACCCGGTTTCTGAAGCTACATTGGCGGTCTTAACGTGGCACTGGAAATAAAAGTTTAGACGACAATTTTGCTTGTGCTATTGCATAAAATTGCCTTTGAGCGGCTCATTATAAATCTTCAGAGGTAAACATCTAAACAGATAATATGTAACGCTGGCGACAGTGATGAATAGTGATGCGTTGCTATTTTACATTATATTACGACATGTATATTTCATTGAAAGTGCGTGCGAATAAACCATAATGCATATAGCACCACGTTTTCTTACCTGGATGACAGGATCTCCCAGTTTAGCATCCATCGAGACCACAGCGACATAAGGCAAGTTCATAAATTGAGGTGCCTGTTGTAAAAACCACAAAGAGAAAGTAAAATTTTAATTTTCTATTTCTAAACTCTCTCTTTCCTCCCATACCCCATTTGTTTTACTATTGGGCTTTTATATGGTCATAAAAAGTTCCAAAATATAAAACGCTTCAATACCCTAGTACTAAAAATAGTCCTGCAAAAATTCTATTTGCACTCTGCAGAAACCAACCACACCTACATAAAAACATCCACTCTTAAACTAGTATAAAGTTTATGGAACAGGGTGATCAAGATCACAACCAATTTACCCAGCAAAAAATAGAATTACAGGAAGTAAGGATGAGATACAGATCGGTTTTATTTTTTCGCAAGGAGTAATGTTGATCATTTCATTTACCCCCTTCCAGTCAAAGAGGAAAACTTTTCGCTAAAACCCATGTCGTAAACTTGGAACAATTTTCTAGAAAGGACTTTACACGAAACCACTCTCAAGAAAATAAACCTGTATTTTTAAAAAATATATACCACTCACATTGTCGTTCACATCGGCCACGTGGATTGTAACAAAAGCCCGGGACACTCTGGACGGGTCATCGCCATGAACCTGCGGAGTAAAACAATAAAAGCGGTTTTTATATAATTACAGATATAACATATTAGGACAATCTATACAATCATTATTGCGTCAATAAAACCACAAAGAAAAGTTTTACAAACGTATACACAGTACAAAGCACCCAAGTATATAGCCAAGCCACTCTTAAAAGTTAAGAAACTCGGAAAACTTTTTATACTTCTTCCTTTGCGAAAAAAGTCAAAGGAAAAATCCATCGTCCTTTTTTTCTAGAGCAATAGCATTTCCCCCTAAAAATACTCCAAAGCTGTAAAGTAATAACTAAGCTGGAAATACTTGACTTGAGGACAGGACAAGAGTATTTTTTTGGGAGAAAGGACCCCAAAAGAAAAATCCCATTTCATTCGTATCTTCTTCAAAAAAATTCCTCTTCACTGCTTTTAACAGCTTTAAGCCATAAAAACGGGACAATGTTTTGGTGGTTTGGGTTGCTGAACGTATAGAAGGCTGCATCGGCCGTCAAGTGAAAGTGTTTTCACCGGAAGTATAAGCAACTTTTGTAAAAGATATTTCTATACAGCAATATACATAAGCTTTGAGAATTCTAAGGGAAAAATCCCAATTCTCGATTTTCCTCAACAAAACGTAATGCTAACACAATGATATTTAATACTAAAATATATCCTACAATACATATTTCCACTGAACCGTGCTAATATTATTTTTATGATTATTACCACCATCACATATCTGTAAATAGGTAGTTATTTTCGCGGAAAAAATCTTGTATCAACTCAATAACAACAAAGCCTTGCATTTTTTGCAGTAGTTTTCACAACAAAACAAGTTGTACTGACTTTCTCCTCGAAAAAAAAACTTTCTCTCTCTTGAGTACACACATCAAGAAAATATCCCGATTAAAAGGAACAAAAGTGCACATACTGCCACGAATGATGCCGTTACCGCATTTGTAAAAATGAGCGAAATAGTTTTTGCGACAATCGAAACACAAAAGTTTGCGCAACAAACGGGTTTTTAGTCGAAACCATGAAAATGCAAGCAATATAGTGCTCAGAGGATGATGATGATGATGCAATCCAACAAATTGACATTTGTTTGCTGTTGTAGCAAAAACATAGAAAAAAGTTTTTGCGCTGATGAAGAAAGAAAAAAAGTTGCAAAATATGTCTAATATTTCAACTTTACAACGATAACTTCCGAATTTTGTATTTTTTTAAATTCCCTAAAGACAACAGCAGTGTCGCAAGTTTTGCGTTACAACAGGACAAAAAAATAAATATATTTATGCGAACTATAATCCCGTATTGCGCTGCTTTCTCCATGACCATATGAAGAACACGACATCCTCCGTCCATTTTTCATTGGGTTTTCTAGAATAGCTGGTAAAAGTGAGTGCCCCTGTCCACTATATATATCAAAAGATTTAAATCCTTTCCTCCTCACAAATATATCAACTTTCTCTCCTGTTCCTCCATCAAATCCCTCTACGCACAGGACATCCTATCCTATTAAACTACGCGTGTGTATTGCCTAACACACCTATAAACTTTCTCTAAAGCCATTAATAAAAAACTAAACTTTTTTTACCATGTGTGTGTTCTTCTTTTTCACAGAGGGAATCTCCAAGAAAAATACTCTCCTCCTCTCACACACGAAACCCAAGTTCATTCACTTCCTGCTGATAATGCTACTTTCCTTTTTTGATGCTGTATTTTCCTTACCATCCGTTTCCCATTCTTTCCCGGACTACCCGTCTTGGCAATAGTTTCTGCAACACTCATTCATTTTATCTTCTCTTGCGAAAAAAAAGAACTGGCATAGTTTTTTGCTTCTGCCTTCTCTTTTGTTGTAGAGTCTATAATCCTTTGGGTGCAACGACATTGGACACACTTCCAGTTCCAAATACATACCACTTGTGCAACTTTTTATGAAGTATAAAAAACGGACAGGATGCCTGAGCATCTCAAAAGCATTATCTTTATTTCTTTTAGTACGCTTCCAAGATGTTCAGTAAAGGGTTAAAGCATTTAAGTAAGTACAAGAAATGGGACGAGCGACCGATTTACGCAAGACGTAAAAGCAATCTTATGGTAAATGGTAGAGACTTTTGAGCAAAACTGGGCTAGGTTCTCTTCGCACTAGCTCATTTCTAGAATGATGAAGATAATTGGAGAATAAAGTCCCATCCAGAATGAACGGAAGTGTCCTGATATATATTTATTTCCAGTCTTTCTTGGAATGAGAGAACTGCATTAAACACATTTTTTACTGATGTCAATATACCTGTGTATTTGCTTGGTTAGCTGCTTGGAGGTCATAATTCATTGTGAAGAAAAAGAGGGAAATTAAGAGAGCTCGCGCGAGAATGAAATTTTTACCTTGTAAGCAGAATTGACCCTATTCCCTCGGTTTCTAACATGGACACTCAACCAAACAATTCAAAAAAACTTTGTTTGCAAGCCTATCTGCGTTTACGAGAACCAAACATATACCATTGACATCCGAGTGGAGAGAAAAGAGTGAAAAGAAGGAATCCAGAATCAATCCTTTTTTTGTTCTCTGAATTTTTCCGCTTTCGTTTTTTCATGAGCCGTTCCCACTCAAGTGCAATAAAACGAGCGCCTGAAACCAAGAAAATCAAATCCGCACTGCTCTCTCTCTCTCTCCACACCTCTATCACATTCTCATGATTTTCTTCATAGCAGCTTCATACTCAACAAAGGGAGAGCTAGACGATTAAAGTAGGAGAAGAATGATTCGTCAGTGTGGAACAAGGAACAATTGGCAGGAGGAAAAAAGAAAAGCGATGAAGACGAATCTTCCGGTGAATGGAAATGGATCGTTTATTGCGCTTTCTCTACTCTCTGCTTTCTCCCTTTTGATTTTGGCTTTTTTGTCTTGTGGAAATTTCTTTGAATGTGAGATGAGTGGATTTCCAATGAATGATTTCCCATCCAATTCCCTATTGACTTATACTGCTTATACGAAGCATGTGAAAAAAACAATGAGAGCGGTTTTATGAGCGCATAAAAATTATAGCAAATAAAAGTGACTTGGGTGGTGCTATTAGGTGCGCGTGTATTGTAGAGGCTTATCTTTTCTATTTATGCCTTTCGGCTTATCAAATTACTCACCTCAACGAGTAAATTATGTATGGGTTCTTCCTCCCGATCTAATTTCTTCCCTGTTGTAAATATCACACCGGAAGTGCGTTTAATTCCAAAATGAAGATTAGGATTGAGAATCTGGAACCTGAGCCTTTCGTTCATCTGTGCCCCCACAACGGTCAATGACATCATGTTCACACTTTTTGTCGAGTTTTCCACCACGCTCCCGAGGAACGTGGCGTTCCTAAAGTAAAAGTCTGGATTCTTCACAAGCTGCCTAACATGCACTGTGATTGTAGCCAAGCTCCAGAATCTTCCATCAGTAACAGCCACTTCCAGCACGTGCTTGCTCCCAGAAAATCCCTCCGCTTTCCCGATCCTCACCTCTCCAGTGCGTTTCCCAATCTTGAAGAATTCCTGAGCATTGCCTCGGGTAATATTAAACTCGAGCTGGTCCCCGTCCGCGTCTACAGCTTGGACTTGATGAACTAACACACCTGGAGCTGTAGGCAGTACCATTTCCACACGAGCACTTTGTACGACAGGCTTCTTCATGTTGACGTTTTCCACGGAGACGTTGACCTTTGCAACTGTGGAGGAAACGAGACCTCCACCGTCTGTCGCCTTCACGTGGAACACGTACTGAGACCGTTTCTCATAGTCCAGGGAGGTTACTAAGAGTAACGCACCTGTCGAAGGATCAATGTGGAACACTGTTCGCATCTCTTCATCTTCCACAATGGAGTATGTTATCACTGCATTGAGACCCACGTCGGAGTCGGAACATTCCAAAACCAGGGGACGCTTTTCATCAAGTTCTGAACCTTCAGGACGCTTACGGACTAGGGTACCCAGGGGCGAATCTTCACGGATGATGCCTTCATAGTAGAGACGGTCAAATTGGGGCTTGTGGTCATTCACGTCGATAATGTCAATGACGACCCGGCATGATGCACTTGCGCCCCGCTAAAATATAGTTATGTGAATTCGATACTGAGTAACTAACATCAGATAACATAGCATCAAAGATGGAAGTAGTTAATGGTCATACCGCATTAGTAGCCCGAACGATGACTTCATAACTGTCTTTCACCTCCCTATCCAAAGTCCCCCTCCCCTTCCCCACGAGAATCACCCCAGTGGTGGGATCAATCCAGAACATGTGATTCTGATTATCCTCAATTTCGAAGCTCACCGCCTTCGAGTTCACTGCCCTCACCGTGGTCACGTACGTCCCCGGTGGGGAATTCTCCTTCACACGAACCCTCATCATCTTTGAGCTGGAAAAGGGTGAATTTCTCGAAGAAAGTGTACCATCTCCAGAGCATTTCAAAGCGACAACTTCCTCGTCCGATGCTAACGTGACTAAAATGTTGAGATTGGTGGTAGCACTGAGAGGAGGGCTCCCATGGTCGCTCGCTTGAATGGTCAGTTGATATTCTGAAGATGTTTCCCCAAACGGGATGGAGAGTAGACGGTCAAGTTGGAGCCAGCCGGTGTCCTTGTCGATTCCAAAGGTGGCTCCAATATTACCAAATGTAATGGCATATGACAGCCTACCGTTTTCTCCAGAGTCCATGTCAAACGCTTCGATCTGGAAGGAAATTTTTAAAAGATACAAAAATACAGGCTATTTCGTAACATCTCTTTCAATAGCTAAAAGCATCCTATTTTTCTCATAAGAGGATATTAAATTTCCAATCCCCTCAAATTCATCTTTTTTCACCGTATCAAATTGCTTTCTACTTTCACATTTAACGTTTCTTACCTTGCTGCTATTGAGTAATCGTTTGATGGGCAATTCAATTCAGATAATTTCGGAGAATCGAAATACGAGAAGAAAACCTTTTAGAAGCCATCAGTTACCATCCATTACATGCAACATTTTTTAGACAGGATATATTTTATGTTCAGAGGCAATCAACCAGACATACAGCTACTCTGTCCATTCATGATTGGCTAAGCTTTAGCTTTTTAATAAACGGGGCGACTCAAGACTCTCGATAAAAAACACAAAAGAATCTCTCTAGTCTTCCCAGTTGTTACATTCTCCTTTTTAGCTGGCCATGTAATATTGCACATTTATTGGATTCCTATTTATTTTTTCGCCAAAACATGTTCCACATTTCGTCTTTTAAGGACACATACTAAAAGCTAAAAAAAATGAAACGGTCAAGCATGTTGTGTATGCTCGATGTGATCTACATTCAATAAAAATGGCTTGGAACTCAAAGGTAGAAAATGTGTAGTCTTTTTTTGTGATGAAGACAGGACACGATGTTTGGTACAAGGGGAAAGGAAGGATACACAGCAGCATCCGGTTTCTCCAGAACATACATATATTTTTCCCCTTTTATGCTTTCATCTTCGTTAAATCTTTTTGCACATTGCAAAATATAACGAGGAGAAAGTAGAGCAAAAGGAACAATGGTGAGCAGCTGGGAAAAAATCATGTACATTTTTTTCTCTCTTTTTGGATGCTCAGCTGGCAAAAAAAAGAAACAAAAGAGAAAGAAAAAAATCTTGTCCAGATTTTTCCCCCTTCTTCTAATGCTCAATAATATTTTGTTCTCGTAGTTTGACCAAACACTACAATTTTCCTAAATACATCAAACAACTTTGTTCCATAATAATAAAAAGGTATAGTGCTTTTGTGGATAAATTTTTATTACGAGTTTACGTGACTTGGCAAGACTAGAATGGCTACCTATTCTCAGAAAAGGAAGTTTTTTTCTAGCCACACGTTTTAGAAAAGTCTGGGGAAACTTGAGACAAGTTGGATATAAAAAGAAATAACAGTGGTTTTTACTTTTCCTTACTTTCCCCAGTAATTTGTAGTACAGCATTGTCAGTGATGTAAGACATGGTTTTTTCTGAGAAAAACGCTGAAAATAAACTGATAATCCACCTTTTTAAGAATGCTATTATTTTTGTATTTTCAGCATCATTCTCTTTTTTGCAATGTGGAGCAGAGGGATCGATAATCCTTAAAAGAGATAGCGCTTGTTATTGTTTTCCCATTTGTGAAAATAATGAGCTCTATATGTATCGTTCTCATTACAGTTAACAGTTTTGTACGTTAAGCCGATCATGATTATTATGTGCGCTTTTCTTGCTTCGTATTTCTATGGATCATTACTATGAGCAATCTTTAAATTCGGCCATATTTCCATGGTTTTTATTCATTCGAATGCATGTTCCTAAATTTAACGAGTTGACATGTATTTAAGGCGATGAAATCTTCTTAGAGAATAATTTTCATGGTAAATAGGCACACGGAAGAGGATTCTTTCAACCGAATGCTAAATGATCTAAATGTATCGAAAAAATAAGTAGGATCAATCCGATTGAATTCTCATTTCATTTGCTGAAGGAAGTCAAGCAACATATAAAAAGATAAATTCGATTCATTCTCCAAGGCATTTCATTAAATTCTCTGGAGAGATAAAAAAAGCTAAAAAAAAAAATGACCAAGAAAGAATGCTATGGTGATTTCATCTTTGAATTCCATTGAGAAAATGCCGTGCACCTGGAAAACTAGCATGATTCAAATCTTGTACAAACATAACATGCGATCTTGGACGGGTATCCTGTTTCATTCGATCTTTCTCAGAAAAGCAATAAAATATTTTCTTAGCCTAAACACGACGTAGATTCTTGCCTGACCAGTAATACTGACCAACTGAGCTAAAAGGCAACAAATGGGAAACCATCTTGAGAATTTTTTGTATCACGTGGTTCCTTGGAATCATCACCTGGATTGGATTCCTTACCGTTTTTTCTTGCCCATTAGAATCCAATATTTTCATCTCATCTTTCCTTCCTGCACTACAAACAATGGAATGGTCTTCCAATTTCAAATAAAAGTTGAACAAAGCAACACGCATTTTTTCTTTAAGTACACTGTACACTTTCAACATGTTATTGAGATTGGGAGGTGAAGTAAAGTTTGCGTAAGAGAAAAAAAAATACGGAGGAAACGGAAGATTTTGAAGCGAGAAATATATGCGTGGGTTGTTTGGTTTTCCTCCCAAAAATATTTACAATCCCTTTGTTGTGTCATCATATCAAAATAAATCGCCTACCTCAACGACAGAGAAAAAGGGTTCGTTTCCTTTCTTCTTTTCCCTTTATATTTTAAAACCCATAGAAAAGCACGATGCCTAAGAAGAACTACCTATTCTACCATACCACCATTCACTTGTCATGTCACGACAGTCCCGACACACATAGCTGTGAAAAAAATCCTCTCTTTTTTAGAGCCTCTGCCACAAAATAATTCCAATAACCTACATCACTACATGATCCCATCATCCTATTATGTTTTCTCTTTCATCTCTGTAAGAATTTTAATCAGATTTACAAAAAAATATAAAAATTTAGTCCCTTTTCCGGTTATTTCTTCAAAGAGAAAGTCGTTTTTATATCTTCTACTTTTTATCCACGGGGTCCTCATATCTGGTCGTTTTTCGTGTGTTCTATTTACATATAAATGTCACTTCCATTTCTTTCTTTCTATCTGGAAGAGTATATTTTACCCACTCCCAAACAATCGTTGTTTCAATTTCAGCATGTTATTTTCCATGTTTCTGTTACTTCTGTTATTTAACAGAAAGCATTCAGCCAAAATGTTGCCGAGTTTTCTTTCCCATTTCGTAAGTCACATACATGAGATGCAAACACTTTACACATGGACGGCCCCTATCATTTTGTACTTCTGGTGGCATAAAAAACGAATCAAAGTGACAACAGCAAAAATGTACCGCTGTTTTTGTTCTCACGAGAAGAAACAACAAAAGTGAAAGCAGAAAGAAAGGAAAAACAAGAACATTGAAAAAAGGAGTCATGACATGAACGTGAACATTGTCTGCTTTTGAATGGGACCTACACAAATGAACGGTCTGCACAAATCTCCCCCAAATAATGGCACATACGTTTTCAGTAGGCGTATTATTGATCTAGTCACCAAAATGCAAGAAACTGTCATAAATTATTTGTTCTTTGTCTCATAGCCTTGGTGTGTTTGACGTGTGCTTATACATTTATGCAGAAACCCCAGTTGATAATGTTATTACAACCGCTACCTCGGTTGTTCTGTAACAAAAAATGTTTGATTTCAAAAAAGGTTATCCACCTGTAAGCCAGAAGGGAAAAAACATTCACTTTTATCTTGAGGATACCCAATAAAAACATGAAAATATATGGGAAATGAATCGAATCGAGATCAAAGGGAATGGAGAAAGTGGATCACAATAGAAAACGTAGAGAGGTATAGAGATCTTCATGTCTGATTGTTTCCTTTGGTCTTGTCTGAGCTGAAAGTGACGTCATTAAACGGTGACAGGTGTTGCTTTCGCAAGACTTTCTTTTGAACATAAAGAGAAACTGGATGTTTTGTAAAAGGGATTTTGTCCAGGAAGCAACAATGAACAAAAAATGAGTGGGAGCAGAGATGGAGATCAGAGGTAACCAAACTACATCTAAGGCAAACGAATAGACCAGAAAGACAACGGATATTTACTGCATCTCTTTGATTTTCCCTAATTTTTCTGAGATTTTCGCGAAACAACATGTGTAAATGTCCTTGTCCCACTTTTTAAGATATGGATACAGATAGCAGACGAAGACGATCTGACTGACTTAAAGTGGATCAGGGAAATTCAATCCGAAAAAATCTGCTAGTCAAACTACTAGAATCTTATTATTTCCTAGTTTATTTTTATCACAGCAACAAATCTTTTGCTTGTGTAACTTTTTTTTATAGTAATTGGAAAACGACAGAAGATAAGACAACCTGTCGTTCTTCTGAAGAAAATGAAATTGAATACAAAGCGCATTGCAAAATTGTACAGAAAAATGTGTCAAGCTCGGAAGTATTTTTGTAACGGAACCCGAATGAAAAAAATCTTTTTGTAGTTTCTTCTGTACTCAATGTATTTCTAATTTCACTCGAGCAACTGCATGAAAAGCTGTTTTTTGTAGCTGTTTGGCACACTGTGTGGGTACATGCGTTCTGGTAACGGCTGTTTGTGTAGCCCTGCTGGTGTTTTTTATTGCATTTTAAAAGCATACGAAAAATTCATGCTTTCTCTAACAAAAGAAAGCAGAGAAAGTCACACGGTACGTGTTGCAAAAGAAAGATAAAGAAACAGGTGGCTAAATCCATATACGCTTTCTCCATTGCTCAGTATATTAAATCTAAATTCACGTCTGTTAGCTTCAATAGACTTTTTAAGACTTGCAGTCTGCTTTCTTCTTCCTTTTTTTGCGACGCAATTTTCTTCAAATGATAATAAAATGGAATGAACTGAAACATTTGATTGTAAAAAACGCAAAGTCTATCGTCAACATATTTTATTTTGGGAACTACCATTCGTAACTCTCAGCTGAGTCTTTGTTGCTCTCTTCCTTTTATCCTGAGCGAGGTGGGTGGAGCTTATTAGCGTTGTGATTACCGACTACCCTACACTTAAAAATCGCGAAGCTAAAATGCGGGAAATGATTTTCTGTTTTTTTCGTATCTGGCTCATCAAAATAATGCAATCCGTGGAATATTTTTATTTCATCATTCCCCTAAAAACCTTGATTGATCATCAACCCTGCAATTTTGTCATAATTTTCATGTAACTTTGGTGGATCTGGAAATCTGGAATGATTGAATTCATCTGAAGTTCATCCTCATATTTTGCGCAACGTTGCTGCTGAATATTTTCATGCAGTCTCGTTAAATCCAAAATGCGCCTAACTATTTGCTTCCGGTTACTTATTCTGTTTGGTTTGGTATATCTCATAACTGTTTTCACTTCCTTCACCATCCGTCCACAAAAATTGGGTATGAATGATTATTATTGTTATTTCATTTGAAGTTGGAAGTCATGTATTCGGTTAATCTTGAATGCCAAAACAGCCAGGTTGTTAAAATTAATCTTTCCTGGTTCTAGCCTCGTTTCGAAAAAAATCTCCAGTTTCAGTAGTATCACCCAGACTTGAGGCAATTCTAAATGAGCAAACTCCACTACTGATAAACATAACAAACTGCAAGATCCCAGACTTCCAGCCTTGGAGCTTCAAAGCAAAAAGTTGGGTAGGCAAGCTATGCATTGGGTTTTTGAAGGATTTTTTCAATGGACCACCGAATTGCAGCCAGAAGACAAATTCCTGGAGTTATGTGAATGGCTCGGTACAAATAGACCAGAAATTAACAGATTTTACCGTTTGTTATTTAGGACTAAACTCAAATAACAATTCATAACAATGAAATCCAAGTAATTCCAATCCCTAATAGGTTCTCCACATGAACACCACTGCTATTAGGGAATCTGGCTACACCTGGAACACGACCCGATGCTGCTATCAATTAATAATCCGTGTGGAACAGTCCCTCAACTCAAGCAACATGAATGCAGACAATGTGACCAAGTAATGACAATTTCAAAACGCTAGAATGGATTCTACTTTAGCTTGATTGAAAGCTTTTCATTATTTTACTCCCTTAAATAGATATTCAGAAGTTTGTTATCCAATCAAGCATTCCACTCAACTTGTTGACGCCGACTTTATACTGGTCACTTGTAAATCCGAAAGCCGACAAACCAGTTTTGTAAAACGGGAAGCTTTAGCGATTGCAAAAGCTGATAAGAAAGTCCTTGGAAAGATGCGGAAGTGGGAGAAACCTTCACGGAGCCACAGAGGCACCCAGGATCCAACTCCGCCAAATATAATTATTCTTGGAGTGGATACAACATCACGGCTCTCGTCTCAACGCAATCTCATTAAAACTCTGAAGGTTTTGGAGTCATTAGGAGCAACGGAAATGAAAGGATATATGAAAGGTATTTGAAGGCAGATAACCTGAATCTCTGTTGCGTTTATTCAGTTAGTCTAATTACTAATTAGCTGTCATTTTTGCTTACAGTTGGAACCGGTACTTTGCCCAACACATTTGCATTTCTCACTGGTTATTCGATTCAAGAAATCACCAAGTTTTGTAATCAAAACCTACGTGTGCCGATGGATTACTGTCCATTTCTTTTTAAGGCTTTCAATAGGATTGGCTACTTGACCACATCATTGGAAGACTCGCCATTAGCAACCGTCCTCAGCGCTAACAGGACAGGCTTTGTTAAGAAACCCACAGACTTTTACCTTCGTCCATTTATGCTGGAGGCATATGAGCAGCAATATTTAAATTCACACAAATATAAATTCCAGAGATGCTTAGGATCACGTCAGGTAGAAGATGTACTTTTAAGCTATCTGGAAGACGTTCTGGAACTAGCAGCACCTTCCAAAAGTCCAGTATTCGCACATGTATGGCTTGCCGTAAATTCCCACGATTGTGACACATCCGCAAAATATATGGATTCTCTGCTAGCCAATTACATTAAGAAGTATACCTCTTCCTTTGAAAACACCATACTCATATTTATGGGAGATCATGGACCAACTTATGGCTCGTTTCGGGTCACATTGCAAGGCTGGTATGAAGACTGCCTTCCAATGTTCTGGATGTACGTTCCCCCTTCAATCCGGAAAGCATTTCCAGAATGGCAGGATGCACTCCAGATCAACTCGAAACTCCTCACCTCCCACTTTGACCTGTACCAAACGCTTGTCCACCTGATACAAACTTTTGACAAGGTCAACCGACTCAGTCAACTCTACGAAAGATCAAAAACTCAAAGAGGTAACTCTCTTTTCCAACCGATGATGGAAAATCGCACTTGTCGGAGTGCAGGAATAGAAAATTCATTTTGTGTTTGTTCTGCACCTACAACTTTCAATGAAGATAGCGAGTTTGCTAATGAAGCAGCGAGGTCTGCATTGTCGCATATTTCCAAACTACTACCGGACACTTGTGAGCAGCCGACTTTGAAGAAAATTGAGAGTTCCAAATCCTGGCTACATGCTTCACGATATACGGTGTTTATCGTCACATTTCTCACGGATCCTGGCGACTTTCTCTTTGAGGCAACGGTCAAAGAGGATTTAGGAATGGGAGGAGCACTTGTTGTCGAGGGGGATGTGCGAAGAATCGACCAAATGAAGAGAAGTGTGAGCTGTGTGCAAGACTCTGTTCTGGAAAAGTTGTGCTATTGCAAATAAATGGTTACACTATATGCTCCCTTTTATCAACGGTTGTAGATTACGGTTTAAAATAGCGTTAAACAATCTGTATATTTTCAATACAAAAATGTTATCAAAATAAATGTAAAATTTCAAAAAAAATTTGTTTAGCTTATTGCTAATTCTACAAATATTTCTGCATCACATCTTCCAGATCTCCTTAAGCCAAAATTTTAGCACAATTTGTCTTTAAAGTAAGATAACCCGTAAAGCCAATTTTGCTATGCTGCATACAATTTCATGAGACTTCAAGATTTCAATAATATATTTCATCCATAAAAGTAATCAATTTTCCACTACAACTTTAGTTTTCACCTTTTCCATTTTCATCACATCTACCAATTTTCAACGAGCAAACAACTTGACTTTTTTTACAGACACTAGACCTTGTGGTGAACTGCTAGTCATATAACATATAACGTGACATCATAAACCATTCTAAATTTAGAAACAACTCTTGTTGTGTTTTTAACATCCACCTACACTCCCCACTCCAATATCTCAAGTGGCACCTCCACACACATCTCTACATAAAAGCAAGCAAAGTTTAAATTGAAAAGTTGTTCCCTTTAATTTTTACCTGTGAAATGAGACTCCCAACAGCCGTAGTTTCAGGTATTCTCAGCTCCGTCATCGAGTACCTCCAGTCCGGTGCGTGATCATTGGAATCCTCGACCACGACTATGAGTCTGGTGAACATGTAGAAGTGAATGGGGTCACGAGCTTTCACCGTGAGTACGTGTCTCGGTAAACTTTCCCTGTCAATGAGACCAGGCTTTGCGAGGCTAACAAGACCAGAGAGCGTGTCAATACTGAATATTTCAAGAGAGCGGGAGTCCTCCGCATTATGGAATCCGTAAAGGATTGTGCCCACAGAAGAAGCTGGAGTACTAGAAGGAGGGCTGTCTTTCCTCCAATTATTGTCATCATCATCAGTTGGCGATGCTCCTCTTAAAGGGGGAAGTACCACTCGAAGTGTTGTCACAGGCTTGAAATCCGACTCCAGCTCGGAGATGATCCCAGTGTAATTTGACTGCTCCCAGATCAAAGAGGAGGCTCTTTCACTCTCAATCACTTTGACAAGCAGCTATGAAGGGAAAAAACAAAAGTTTAGGAAAAAATGAATAAATACATGAATTCCTCCTTTCAATTATTTCACTTTCACTTTTATTTCTCGATTCAAAAGTTGGATAACAAAATTATTATTATATTCTGTTGGTACACTGCAACAACCCATTAAATCATCACTCATCACTATATCCACTTTCAGTGTGTTCTCCTGGTTCTAGCAAAAACATGCACAAATTCTTTCAAAACATAGGAGCAACGCCCCCGCAAAAACCAGGGATCCTGAAAACTTTGATCCCCAAAAAATCCTCAATGCCGAGTTCTTTAAGCATATAATAATTATTGATTTAGATATTGATTATAAACATATCAGGAATTTTCTTAACACTCAAATGCAAAGCAACCCAAACCTTTCAACTGTAAATTTTTCAGCAGGGATTCGACCATTTTCTGCTTCCGGGTTGGATTGTAAAAAATCTCCACACCCGGTTCCTATTAAATTATGCATTAGCTTAAGCCATTTGAAGGGAAATGTTTACATTTTGTGTGCGTATATGCCTGACGTAACAAAGGAAGATGATTAGAGAGGGAGAGACTAATGCATTTATCCACATTAAATATTCAGGTTACACGCACGCACTACACACTAAAACTTTCCATTTCGTTAAAACATTCCATCTCATAAAGGCACTCTCTTTCATCATCAAAAAGACAATATTTTCTTGTTTTTACTACAACCTTGATCTAGCCCGAGAGATACATGTAACGTTACAAAACGAACGTGTATGAATAGAATGTGGAGAAAAATGTGGAGTGAAAAGCTTTTATCTACTTTAGTTTTACATGCAAGTAATTTACACAAAATTTACAGAGAAAGCAAAAACCAGACGACAGCGTAATTTCCTGTCCATGTTTTCTCAGTCATTTCATGTCCAAAACAAACAACGTGTCCATTTTTAGCTTTCATCGAAATGGAAACAGAGAAACTCAACTGGAAAGGCTCATCCCTTTTGTTTTGGAGAAGTCCATTTACCTAGATTGCGGGAATCAATTAGTAATATGGGATTCTATTTAGCGAAAATAAAGAGAAAGGAGGACTAACAAAAGAGCAGATTTCGTATGGAGACAGGCCGTTGACCAGCAAAATGAACAACATGGTTGTTGCGTCATCAAATAATGAGTTTGATGGGTTATCATTCAAAGAGGAGTGCTGCTCATGTACGTAAAACTATTTTGTAGAAAAAGGAATTAATGAAAATAATGGCGGGGAAGAGTAATGTAGATATTTTTCGGTCATAAAACACAAGTTATGCATGGTAGTCTGTCCATAAATTACTAAATTACCAAGTTAAGTAGTGTAATCAGGAGAAAATAAGATAATGAATGACTTTGTTAAAGGTATTGAGATGCTTTCCTCCTAGAAATTGAGCAAATATGGTGAAACTTTCATTTGCAAAATGGAAACCAGAGAAATGAATGGGATTTATGTGATGAAAAAATCATAAATAACTGTACCGACAGCAAAAATGGAACAAGTTCCTCTTCTGAGCCGGAAATTATTTATGATGGGAGATGAGGATAGATTGAATATTTGGGGAGTAGCGAGTAGCTCAATTACTTGGAATAAATTGCACTGCTCGATAACTGTAACAAAATTAGATGAAGGAAATGCATGGAAAACTGTAGCGTTAAGTAAACACATGTAAAGTGTGCGATATAGGTATAGGTGTTCCAAATCCAAAGCCAGTATCGCGCTATATGTAATTCCTATTTCCTAACAACGCGTATAGTGAAATAACTAAAACTGTTTATAAAATCTAGCTTGAAATCAGTTTTCAAAATATTTTATTGATAAATGTTTTAGTGAATGAAGTCTTAAACTTTCTTGCTTCTTGCGAACACAGTATGAACAAGTCTTGAGTATTCTTCATGTTTCATGAGGTGAACTACAAACACTAACACTGTCGAAGGTGATGTGAAATTGACCGGATCTGCGTTACAATCACTAGCTTGAATTGACAATTTATTACTACCTGTCCTAATCATCTATGATTATTATAATACAAACAAACCAGAATAAAATAAAAGAGGAGTTAAAATTAATTATTTTATAACGTGTCATCTGTTAAAAAATAATTGTTAATTCTTTAAAAAATTACATTGTAACAATTGAATCACTGAATATATTGTAAAAAGTGGTTCTATAAATATTGTTGATAATATTCAAGCTGCATACGTTTTTACAATAATGAAGAACTTAAACAATTATTGAAATAAGCAATTGAATATTGTAGCAATTAATTTTAAGGGAACTTTTGTCACATGTTTAGAAAATGTTATAAAGAATTTTGGAAATTCTTTTACAATCGCTTTTTCTCGAACAATTATCTACCACATAGCTACCTCACGTAAGTTCAGTTTCAGTTCAGTGCCTACAACCCCGCATTTCTACCCAAATTTTTAAAATATGTAATATGCCCACTAATTTTCTAAGAATTCACACACCTATCACCTATCTAAAATAATATACCCTTTTATTCATTTCCCAAATTTTTAATGAAATGCTTTTTGTGTTTAATTTTTAATGAATGATGTGTATAATCCAATGTATCATTCTTATTACTTACAATGTGTGTCTGAGTGCGATATTAAAAAGTTAACTTTTAATTATTCGTAAAAAATCTCTCTTTTTTCTGGTGGATATGATCACAGGAAGAATTCAATACTAGATGTGACGAAACCAGTGTTATGATCTTGGGAAGTACAATTCCACCCTGCCTCATGTAAATCTTTGGAAAGTTGCCTATCCATTAATTTTCATGCATGACGCATCATAGTATGGTATCGGGAGAGTTACTACGAATATGTATATGAGCTAAGCATCCTCGTTTTAATCCACCTTAAAATTCATCAAGAAAATGTTCCAGTTATCTAAATATAATTAGAACAATCCCCAGTAAGAAAAACACATTAAGTTGTGCTTAAGTTAAGCATAAATCATCTTTTTGTTTGTTTCACTTGACATTTCGATTTCAATTTTTTCTTCAGAAATCGCTACCATGCTTTAAATATTGCTGATTACATTCAATAATAATTTATTTGAAGGAGTAATTGAACGCAATTTGTTTTGCATCTTTTTGTTCGTTTCCTATCAACCAAACCATCTATTTCTTCAAAACATACATTTAAAGAAAACAAAAATGGATCATTAAAGGAGAAAAGCACATTATCAATCCAAATTTTCCCCATCCTGCTTATTATTGCGAACTTGCTGAGAATGAACTTAAATGTACACGTGTCTACATATCCCACATAATATTCTCTTTTATTTCCGTCCTTTTCTCTGTCGTTCCGCATCAGAATAAATTGTCTGAGGCTACAGAGAAGTGAGTGCCCACATATATTGTGTATTCATACATAATATTATAATCATCATCATACTCTACAAGTCCACAAGTTATACACACGCTTTCTCCAGGCAATCGGCAGAAAGTGAAAGCAATGCATGATTTTCACGAGCATAATGTATCCAATCTGCTTTTCTCCTCAAGCACCACTTCTTCTGTCTCCTCTTGATTATCTCGTCTTCTCTGTCGCCTCCACATTCCATCCATACACGCTTCCACGTAATAACTTGTATGAATGTTGCAGTAGTGGTGGCGGTAATAGTAACGCAATCTAATTAGGACATTTGCGTTTTCCACAACTGGCTGCATTTCTCGCTATACACACAGCAAAATGTGTAGTGCTCTTCGTCCCCATTTCCCCATACTCCATATTATTATTATCCTCGAAAAACTCCTCTTCAACTTTATTTCCATATGCGTGCACATCCGTGAAAGGGAATTTCACTGCACTTATCTAGGAACGTGCTACCATCACTGCCACATCTCTCAATTCTCAAGTGAAACAAGATTCGCACTTTCTCTCCTCTACACAACTTTCTTAGTTCCTGTCACCCATTCCATTTTAATCATGTGCCTCGCATGCATGCAATGGAATTTGGGACGGAGGAGATATTGGAGAGGAAGCTGGAAAACGATGGAAAAGGAGCAAACTTAACTGAATTAATCCTCGCCTTCTCCTTCTGTCTCCTCTTATAAATCTCATCTGCTTCTCTGCTACTACTCCCTTTTTTCTCCAACTTTCACTCTTGTACAAGGAGAAGTAGGAAAATGATGGCTTCTTTCTCTCTCTCTGTAATTCCCTCTTGTCCTTTTAGCAGGAAAAGTGTTTATGTCGACCGCAGCGCCACATTAGTAGTTATATGTACGCAAATCCGAACATAAATTACGTACAAGTTAATGGTAAATGGAAAACCACAGTGAGCTGTGTGGTGTATTGATTCAATCATGCTCCGTTTTCCTCCATCCAGTCATATTAGCTATATAAAAAGCAGCATTGGTTTTGATATCGAAAGTCTGTGTTCCGTCCGTCTTATTTGAGCCATCTCATTTACTGCAGTATTTTGTCTTTAGTCACTTGCGGAACAAAAGTTGGGAATAAATGAGTCCAATGACCCATTTTATTCTCAAGATTCTCACTTGCAGTTGGAATTCCATGCAATTTTAAGTACCAAGAGTACTTACTCAACCGAAAGAAAGAAGCGGTTTTATCCAAGATGAGAAAGAAGAATTAGATTCAAACTAGAGCTCTTCTTAAGCGAGAGAGTTTGACTGATGCAGGTTAAGATTTGTAGGACGCTTTTAATGTCTGTCTGGAAAGTCGTTAGTTTCTCGGCTTCCGCTACAAAGCCTTAATCAATTAAAAGATACGAGAAGGCGCAAAACGTGTTGGGTAACTTAGCCCTGATATGTCACTTTTAAGAGTCTAATTTATTTCAGTGGTCACACAATGTAAATTAGGCTGTGACAAATTAAGATGGATTGTTGCATGTTACCCCAGCTGGTATTATTTTATTTCTAAAAAATTGCTAAAATGGCAACAGCTTACCTGAGCAAACACCACATTGAACCCATCCGTCACACTGACATTCAGTCTAAATTCCTTCGCAAATGGTATGGGTCTCGCTAAAATCAGCTTCTCAGATTCTGGCCACATGTTAAAATAGAGATCCGGGTCACCGGAGACAATTTCATACCACAAATCATCCCCATCCGGATCCTCTGCATCTATCGTCTCCACAGTATAGCCAGCTCTCTCGTTGGTTGTCAAAGATACCATGTGGTTTCTCTGGAGAAGGATTTTCGGAGCTTCTGAAGGTCCCCGGTTTAAGCTCTTTGTACGAAGCACAAGCTCTGATTCAGCAACCAAAGGTTCAGGACTCCCTCCATCAATCGCCTCCACGAGAAACTTGAGAGTAACGTCAGGTCTGAGGATGGCCGCAGTTGTAAAAATCTCACCAGTTGTGGGGTGAATTGAGAAGGATTCTTCATTAGCTGTGATTTCCGGATTAGCTCTGAATTTCAACCGGTAACGGATGGTCCCATTTGCTCCAGCATCTCCATCCAGTGCAACTACTCGATATATCCTTTTCCAGCTTCCCCCCTCAGCCATGTTACCACCACCTACATCATTTCTACTTGGATTCTCAAGAACCATCCAGTCGCTCCACTTGGAAAGCTCCTCATCCTCCTCCTCATCTTCCGAACTGAGTTCCAACGAGTTCTCCTCTTCCAAAGGTTCGTCCCTCTGCAGATCTCCATTCAGTTCGGGAATGTAGCGGATGCCGCGAGTGTACAGGAACCTGGGTCTTTGGTCATTTTCATCGAGAAGCTGGACCACCACCTGTGTCGTCGAATTCAGAGGTGGACTCCCACTATCCGTCACTATCACATCAAAAATATGAACACTCTGTTTCTCCCTGTCGAGAGGAAACTCTGTGGTGAAAATCTCCCCGCTTTCGGGATGAACCTCAAAATATGGTGTGCTCGTTTTCAGAGCAAAATGAATCATTCCACCAGAATCGCAGTCGAATGCTTCCAGAGTTTCGAGGACTGTAGAAGGCGGCACATTTTCAGATACCCGGATATTATAGCTGGGCTGTGTGGTTAGTGGGTGACATTCGTTCACGTCCAGCACCTTCACATAGCATTCCAGTCGGGCGTGAATTTTCCCACTGGAAATACTCCGAGCGACCACAGTCAGCCAGTGAGATGAGTGCCTTTCGTGATCCAAATTATGTGCAGTGCGGATCACACCTTGATTATCAATTGTGAAATAGGAGCGAGATTCTCCTTCGATGAAGAGGAGAAGTCCACCTCCGGAGAGGTAGGACTGGGAAGCGTCTGAAGGCACGAGAGTCACATTTGTGACGATTGTACCGATTGGCACAGATTCGGAAATGTTGGTCTGGATCACAAAGTCTGGGAAGCTGACGGATAGCTCTTGCTCAACCACATCGTACACCTGGTGGAGAGGAAGGAAAATAATTATGTGCCTATTTTGCATGATAAAAATGCTCCATTATTTTTAAAAGCTTTTGATTCCCTCGGTAAAACAATGAATGTTATGACTATTCATGGAAAATGGAATGTCGTTGTACCCATTACTCTATGAAAACAATGCATTCCATATGAAAAGTGAAAGCGGCACGTAAAAAGCTTTCGCTATTTTTATGACAGTTTTTTTCTTTCATGTGGCATGTGACAGCACGTTAAAAGTTTGTACCTATATAATTTATTAAGCTAAAAACACATCCATTAAAGCTGTTTAACTTTCTCCTTACCTCGATAACGAGAAATGAGTCCGTGAACAGTGGCGGCATTCCCAAGTCTCTAGCTCTTATTGTCAAATTGTACATGGACATTTTTTCATAGTCGAGCTCCTTCCTAATGCGAAGCACACCAGACACCTCGTCAATGTCAAAGTTGTCGTACTCATCACCATCCATTAGAGTATATCTGACGATACCACCAACGCCCAAATCTTCATCTTTAGCGATAACCTGAGTGACCACTCCTCCCACTGGCCAGTCTTCCATAATTTTGACGATTCTTGTACTTGTCGAAAATGGAGAAATAGACGCTGGTCCACTCACCCCACCTTGTTGGCCCTTTCTTTGTGGAGGAGCTACAATTACCGGCTGACTAAACGACTCGAATCTTGGGGGACAGTCGTTTTTATCCTCCACCTGAATTGTGACCAAAGCTATGGAACTGAGTCTCGGGGTGCCCCCATCTTCAGCGACGACA